>JAJIBD010006139.1:0-28879 GCA_021461705.1 Cryptotis parvus
AGAGTCAATCCCCCTCAGGTAACTTCTCCCAGGACCTCACCTAGTTCATTGAGAGCGTTAATATTGCCAAAGCCAAGATCTGCCTTGGAGTCTCCCTGCATGCCCCAATAGGGCATGCATCTGTATCAATGGATATTCTAGAGCCAGGTATATATTTCCCCAAGCCTTCACAAGATTCTCATCTTTACTTCATAGTTGTTTTGTATATTATCCTCTAGACTTATCAGAGAGCCATGCTTGCTTGCTTGGAGGCAAACAGCATTTTCTCTGGTCTAATTACTTAGAGATCCAATGTGGCCAGGTAAATGCACTGGTAAGATCTAGCTAGTCCCACGATGATTGTGGTAGCATGAGAGAAAATATTTATACCAGCTAACATAGAATACATGGTAAGATATACTGCCACATAAAGCCACAGATCTAAACTGTCTTCTCGCCTTTATCTACAAAATGGCCTGCAGGAGGTAACTCCAGGCAAGATGCAAGGCACTGGGCAACAGTGTACTGCAACACTGTCGCATGCTAAATGACTTCGCTTCATCTTGCTAATTTATGTGATTATGTACATAGCTTTGGGCCAGAGATGTGACTCAAGATACAGCACTTGTCTTGTATGTGTGAGATCCCAGGTTCTATCTCTGGCACTGCAGAGATAGAAAAAAAGTTCAAACTGTAATATGGAGTTTAGGCAAAATGATTTTTCTACTGCCATCCCTACCACTTCCCTAGTGGCCAAAGTATGATGTGCCCCATACCTTGCCCCCTCCTATAAAATCCTCCAGCCAGGTCTGGAACATCCAAAGCAGTAAATAGTGAATTGAATTTGAAAGAGCAACTGTTTATTCAAGTTCTGGGTAAATAAAATTTATTCTTTTTGAAATATTTATTTTAATCTAATGTTTACTATTTTTCTTTTTACATTTTTAGGGTAACACCCAGCGATGCTCAGGGTTTCTCCTGACTCTGCACTCAGAAATTACTCCTGGAGGTGCTTGGGTGACCATAAGAGATGCCGGGGATCGAACCCGGGCACATGGGCTGGCCTCATGCAAGACAAATGCCCTACCCGCTGGGCTATCGCTCCGGCCCCTACTATGGTTTTTTCTTAACAATTAAAAAGAAGTTCATGTTTCGGTTTCAGTCTTACAGTGTTCCAGCATCCATCCCTCCACCAGTGCCCATTTACCACCACTGTGTCCCCCAATTCCCTCCACCCTCCCCCCTAGGCAAGTTCTTTTATCTCTTTTCTCTCTTTTCTCTTTTTCTCTCTCTTTCTTTCTTCTTTCCTCCCTCCCTCCCTCCCTCACTTACTTTCTTTCTTTTCTTTCTTTTCTTTCTTTCTTTCTTTCTTTCTTTCTTTCTTTCTTTCTTTCTTTCTTTCTTTCTTTCTTTCTTTCTTTCTTTCTTTCTTTCCTTCTTTCTTTCTTTCTTTCCTTCTTTCTTTCTTTCTATCTTTCTTTCTTTCTATCTTTCTTTCTTCCTTCCTTCCCTTCCCTTCCTTCCTTCCTTCTTCCTTCCTTCCATCCTTCCTTCCTTCCTTCCTTCTTTCTTTCTTTCTTTCTTTCTTTCTTTCTTTCTTTCTTTCTTTCTTTCTTTCTTTCTTTCTTTCTATCTTTCTTTCTTCCTTCCTTCCTTCCCTTCCTTCCTTCCTTCTTCCTTCCTTCCTTCCTTCCATCCTTCCTTCCTTCCTTCCTTCTTTCTTTCTTTCTTTCTTTCTTTCTTTCTTTCTTTTCTTTCTTTCTTTCTTTCTTTCTTTCTTTCTTTCTTTTCTTTTCTTTCTTTTCTTTCTTTCTTTCTTTCCTTTTTTTTTCTTTCTTTTCTTCTTTCATTCTTTCTCTTTCTTTCTCTTTCTTCCTTCTCTTACACACTGTGGATTATAATACATACATTTAGAGGTTATTATATGTTCCTCTTTGCCTGTATTCAATGCTCAGTTCTAGGCTTGTATTCTCACTTTTGACAATTATTAGCACACTGCTCCCTTCTCCATCTTACCTACCTCTGACTCCCACATGTTTGTGGTAGATTCCACCTTGACAAGACCTCCTGATCCATGTTTTGCCTGACCTTGGATATTGGTTTCATACTATATATAGTATGAATTTGTATGCATTATGATATATATCATAATTTATAAGACATAATAATATATCATGCAAAAAAATGTAGTCATTCTATATCTTTTTTCTTCTAATTTCACTCAACATGATACTCTCCATGTCCATCCATTTATAGGCAAATTTCATAACTTCATTTTTCCTAACAGCTGCATAGTATTCCATTGTGTAGTATGCCAAAAGTTTCTTTATCCAGTCATCAGTTCTCGGGCACTCTGCTTTTTTCCAGGTTCTGGCTATTGTGAATAATGCGGCTACGAAAATAAAAGTGCAGATGGTGTTTCTGTTGCATGTGTTTGCTTCCCAGGGTATATTCACAGGAGTGGTATGACTGGATAGAATGGGAGCTCAATTTCTAGTCTTGGGAGGAATGTCCATATTGATTTCCATTAAGGCTGTACTAGTCGACATTTCCACAAACAATGGCTGATAGTCTCTTTCTCCCTGCACTATGATATTTTGTAATGATGAGAGTTGCATGGCCATATTTTGTAAATTTCCATGCCAGCATCATTGAAAATCAGTATGTGAATATACTATATTAAGTTTATAACCTACATTTCATTTCTCAAGACTTGAATGATAGAACATGTTGGTAGGGTACTTGCCTTGCAAAATTCCACTTCTATTCTCTAATGGACATTTGCCATTTACCCTTCAATCCCTTCTTTCCTGGCAACCATTGGTTGGTCTTATAAACCAAAAGTTTCTTTTGTATTATCATCTCCAGTTTGTTTACCACATATGAATAAAACATAGTGTTTTTCTTGTTCTCACTATATCACTTAGCTCAGTATCTTCTAGGTTCATCAATGTGACAAATGGCAGAAGTTCTTTTCAAATTAATAATGTTCTGTTAAGTTTATATACTATATCTTCTTTATTTATTAGTTAATATGGACACTAGGTGGTACCTAGTACTTGGTTATTATGAATAATGTTGCAGTAACTGTGGGAGTACAGATACATGTTCACATTTACTGTTTTTGTGGGAGTAAATAGCGGAAGTGGGATAACTAGATTGTATGGAATTTATATGTTCGATTTTTTAAGAATCTCCATAGTTTCCCACAATAGAATACTAATTGTATTAATAATTATTTTATCCGTAGACAGATTATTTACATAAAAGATGACTACTATAATAAATTAATTAGGGGCTGGAGGAATAGCACAGTGGGAAGGGCATTTTCCTTGCACATGGCCAACCCGGGTTCAATCCCTAGCATCCCATGTGGTCCCCTGAGCACTGGCAGGAGTAATTCCTGAGTGCAGAGCCAGGAGTAACCCCTGAGCATTGCTTATAGAATATTTTTAACTATCTTACAACTTTTAATTATTTTTTTCTCTTTTTTTTTGTTTTTTGGTGTGACCCAAAAAATAAAAAAAGAAAAAAAAATAATAATTAAAAGTTGTAAGATAGTTAAAAATATTCTATAAGTTTTTTTCCATTTTTATGCACAAAATACAAAAGGATTGCTAGAGGTCAAATAGCTCTCCTTCAAAAAGTACTTGTACATCCCAGAGTATTTCCATTAGCTGGATTTTGTATTTCCCACATATGATTTCAAAGTTACATCAAGTTAGAAAATGATAGTGTGGCTATTTACACTTGGGAGGTTTTCACTCAGTCCCTGTTGCAGTACATTGTTGCCCAGAGTTTCTGCATCTTGCCTGGAGTTACCTCTGCTGTGCACTTTGTAGATTTAGGGGCAAGAAAACAGTTTGAATATGCGACTTTGTGGTAGTATATCTTACAATGTTTTCTATGTCAGCTGGTATAAATATTGGCCACATAGGATCTCTAAGTAATTAGATCAGAGAGAAATGCTGTTTGCCTCTAAGCAAGCAAGCAAGCGTGGTGCTCTAATAAGTCTAAATGCTAATATATAAACAACTATGAAGTAAAGATGAGAATCTTGTGAAAGTTTGGAGAAATATATACCTGAGTGTAGAATATATATTGGTACAGATGCGTGCCTTTGTATTCTGAGATACAATTCATCTCAGATGCCCTTCCCCATCTACCAAGGACCTTCAGCCTTTGCTGGAACAATATTAACATTTCAGTGGAGCTAGGTGAGGTCCTGGGAGAAGTTACCCGAGGGGGATTGACTCGAACTGCTTTCCCTTGATGTTGGCCGGTCAGGGCTGAAAAGTTATAAAAGTTATAGCCTGCTTTCTTCCCCTTTTCACCTTTTTATCTTCCTCTTTGCCCTTTGCCTCTCTGCCTCTCTTCCCTGTTGGGCCTTAGCACATGTGGCTGCCATCTTGGCCATCTTAGCCTACATGCAGTTGGGGCCCAGCCGTGAACCTAAAGTCTGGGGTTTTCCTCTTATTGAGTTGTATACCAGAGTAAGTTTGAGTAAAGCCTTTGGAATCTTTGCTGGATTCTTGCGTCTTTCTTCTTCCATGGCCGCTGATCCCCTGGGGCAGAAGGGGATCCCTGATCCTCCCTCCCCGATTTTAGTCCGGTACCCAGCATACCTTGACAAGTAGTCCCCATTGACAGAAGTGTCACCTGTACACATGCAGTTAAAAGACATACTGGGAACCACAGTAAAGCTATTCCTGGGGAGAAGAGAAAACTGGCTTAGTAAGCTTGAAATTAGCCTTAGCAATGTTTTTTGTTTATTTGGTTGGTTGGTTTTATTGAATCACCATGTAATAGACCATTACAAAGCTGTTCATGATTGGGTTTCAGTCATCCAGAGCGCCAACATCCATCCCTTCACCCGTGCACATTTCCCAACACCAGTGCCTCATTTCCCTCCAGCCCCTCGCCCCACAACCTGTCTTTATAGCAGGCACTTGCACTTTATTCTCTCCCTCTCTTCCCCCTCTCCCCGTTTGAACATTGTGGTTTGCAATACAGACACTGATAAGTGTCTAATCCCTTTACTACTTTCAACACTCAGCTCTTGTCCAGCATTACTATTTCCAACTATTATCATCAAACTGGTCTCTTCTCTGTCTTACCTACTCTCTGCTTCCCACACACATGTGGTAGATTCTAACTATTGACACCTTCTCCTACCCCCTGTTTTCCCTGGCCTTCAATATTAGTTTCATACTATTTTTTTTTAATCCCACAAGTGAATGCAGTCATCCTATATCTTTCCTTCTCCTTCTAACTAATTTAACTCAGCATGATATTTTCCATGTCCATCCATTTATAGGCAAATTTCATGAACTCATTTTTCCTAAGAGCATAGTATTCTGTTGTGTAGATGTACCATGGTGTATTTATTCAGTCATATCTTTGGGGGACTTTACCAATATTTTAAATGAAATATATTTTTAATGACCAAAGGCAATTTTAAGTCTTAGCAATGATAACAATAACATCAAAAATAATTTGAATTTTCTGAGGTTTTATTATTTACTAAGCATTGGTTTCTACATCTATTTCACCATTTTTGTTACTAATAATCTACAAGATAGTTGTTATTTTAACTTTCTAAAGATGGAAAAACTAAACTGAGAGTGAGACAGTAATTTGATTAAGATTATACAGCAGAGTAGGATGTAAATTTGTGTATTGTTAAATTTAGAGTCCAGGATTTCCTTTACTATGGTGAAGTGTATACTGAAAATTTAACCTTCAAAAATGCATGTTAGGGCTCAATATATGGGTGAATTTTCAAGAGTAACAGCATGTCGCTTGTTATAAAGGGAAGCAGCTTTGGGGACACATCCTTTTTACCCTCTTTATGCACAAGAAAATTGAAGTTCAGAGAACGGAAAACATCTATTCAATAGAAGAGTCTTGAGAGGCATGATGGTATCTGCAGTTCCTGACTAGCTGCAATTTCAAGTCCAATGTCTTGCCCAAAAGAGTCACAAGATTAATACATTAAACAATACTTATACACATGTGACCTCAGGATCAGTTCTAAAGTTGAAGAAAGGTATTTTCATATGGGACATTAAACAGATTGTTTATTGTTCTCTGGTGGATTTCAGTATGAATCATGTTTAAGAAACTTCAGGAACAGTTAAAGAAGCTAATGTGGCATAGCTTCAAATACTCAAACTTTCATTTCATTTACTAAGGGAAACTGATTGCCTCAAGGATTACCTTGTTTGGGTTTAGAAAGAGACTGGTCTTAACCTACACAGGGGCATGATAACTTGATTCACTGAAATTCACCCAGATTTTTGTGCCTAAAGAACAAAGAGCTAGAGCTTTACACATTCTTACCATTCACTGTGCACCCTTAAGCATAACACCAGATATAAGTTTGCCACAACAGAATACTAATTTAATAGAGGCAATTGAATTTGAGCAAAGATAAAAATTCAAGTTGTATTCCCCAAATCTAAATTTCTTGCATAATTTTGAATATAAAAATTGATCCCAGTGTCTCAATAGCAAAGACATTTCTTTAATACATGAGAAATGGTCAGTTCTCACCTTAAATTCTCTATAACATAATATTGTCTACAACACAGACATATAGTGTTTGCAAAAAACAAAAGCTAATTTTATTTATTTTTCTACCACCAGTCTGTCTTTGGACTTTACTACATTTTCAGCCTGATTTATAAGGGAATGAACCTATATTGCAGCCATGTGGGAAAGTTTAAGATATTTCACTTTGTATTGCACATGTTGTATGAATACAGCAAATACAAATGAGAAAACAAGAGGAAAAAAATAAACAGTGGTAATGAACAGGTATTTGTAGTGAACTAAATCTCCTTTTTCCAAACCTGAGAGCAACTTTTGATCTGATTTAGAATTATGATTTCTGCAGCTAGAAGAATGCTGCTAATTCAGAAAATTAATCCTGACTCACCTGTTTCTAACTAGTCCATAGGAACTGAGCTAATTTGGATTCTGTTCAGACTTGCAAACCTTTTGCAGTGAACAGCAGCACTGCACACCACCAGAATTACAACCGGCTGAGGTTTATTACTTAGCCAGGAAATGTCTGAGTGAGCGTATGGTGTGAAAAAGGCCCAATTTTGATAATGGATGTTCCTTTCTGAGCTTTTAATTCTGTGTTTAATTGGGCACAAAATTCAGACTCTCAGATTTATTGAGGATGCTGGCCAGAATAAGCAAAACATCGGTAAAGTGAATGGACTGGCACAAGACTTGCAGCTTTCGTTCAACAGTACCAAAAAAGACCCTCAAGTAAAACCTGCTCTAAAAGATGGTTTGTAGTGACCAGAAAATTATGAGAAATTGGTTGATTGGAATAAGAGACTTGTTAACATAGAAGAATGGCAAATATTGAAAATGGAACCTCTAACTCCAGTGACTGAGGATGCTGCCGCACTCCCCTTATCCTAGCTCCATCCCAATGAGTGAAAGTGTTTACCTCCATTGCTGGGATTTGAATGTCCTTGTTTTTTGGAGTGTGCTGAGCCTCTGCTCTGGAATAATTTGCAAGTCTGAACAGAATCCAAATGAGCTCAGTTCCTATGAACTAGTTGAAAACCAGCTAGATTGTCCAGCCCAAAGTCCTGGAATAGTATGAATTCTTTCTAAACAAACTGAAATTCTATCCTTTTTTATTTTTTGCTTTTTGGGTCACACCCGGCGATGCTCAGGGGTTACTCCTGGATCTTTTGCTCAGGAATTACCCCTGGCTGTGCTCAGGGGACCATATGGGATGCTGGGGATCGAACCCAGGCTGGTATAGGCTGGGCGCGTGCAAGGCAGATGTCCTACCAGCTGAACCATCGCCTCCGGCCCCTCTATCCTTTTTTAAATAAATTTTCTTACAGGGGAAACACCATCTTCACTTTTATTTTCATAGCAGCACTATTCACAACAGTCAGAATCTGGAAACAATCAGAGTGCCCGAGATCTGATGACTAGATAAAGAAACTTTGGTACATCTAAACAATGGAATACTAGGGAAAAACAAAGTTATGAAATTTGCCTATAAATGGGTGGACATGGAGAAGATCATGCTGAGTTAAACTAACCAGAGAGAAAAGGACAAATAAAGAATGACTGCATTTATTTTCATGATATATATCAGGTCTTATAAATCATGATATACATATATATATATACATATATACATGTATACAATGAAATCAATATCCAAGGTCAAGGAAAACATGAATCAGGAGGTGTTGTCAAAGGTGGAATCTACCAAAAGCATGTGGGAGTCAGAGGTTAGGTAAGACAGAGAAAGGAAGAGTGTGCTCATAATTGTCGAAAGTGATAATACCAGCCTAGAACTGAGCACTGAATACAGGCAAAAAGATACACATGATAACTTCTAAATGTATGTATTGCAATCCACAATATGTAAGAGAAGGAAGAAAGAGAGAGAAGAGAAAGAGAAAAGAGATAAAGAACCTGCCATAGAGGCAGGCTAGGGGATGGGGGAGGGAATTGGGGACATGGTGGTGGGAAATGGGCATTGATGGAGGGATGGGTGCTGGAACACTGTATGACTGAGACCCAAACATGAACATGTTTGTAATTGTATATCTCACAGTGGTATAATAAAATAAAATATATTTTTATTATACCACTGTGAGAAACTAATTCTATCCATTTTTAAATATTCACCAGTAGTTATTTGGATACATAGTTTTTTCTGTGATAAGGATACTTTCTGTTTTTTTATATAATTATTTTTATTATTTTTTTAAATTTTCATTATACCACCATGAGATAAACAATTACAAAACTGTTGTTCATGATTAGGTTTCAGTCATACAGTGTTCCAGCACCCATCTCTCCACCAGCGCACGTAGTTTTAAAATAAAATATTCTGAGTCATCAGTCAGTAACCACAATATTCCTTTTCATTAAATTTTTTATTATACCACCATGAGATCTATAGTTACCAAAGTGTTCATATTTGGGTTTCAATCATACGGTGTTCCAGGACCCAGCCCTCCACCAGTGCCCATTTCCCTCCACCACTGCCACATGATTTCCCCCTCCTCCAGCCTGCTTTTTATGGCAGTCAATTTTCACTCCTCTCTCTTTCTATTTGTCTCTCTCTGCCTTCTCGTACACATTGTGTGTTGCAATACATACAGTTAGAAGTTATCATGCATATCCTTTTGCCTACTTTCAATGCTCAGTTCTACACTGATATTATCATTTACAATAATTATTAGTACACTGTTTCTTTCTCTGTGTTACCTAACTTCTGACTCCCACACATTTGCAGTAGGTTCTACCCACTGACAAGACTTCCTGATTCATGTTTTGTCTGGCCTTGGATATTGGTATCATGCTACTTTTTTTTATATCACTATCACTATCTTCCCGTTAATCATCTATTTGCTAGAGCGGGCCCCAGTAATATCTCCATATGTCCCGTCTCATGCTAGGAGAACCCAAAGGCAGCCGCTTGCTCCAGGAACATAAAGAGGCTCAAACCATTATATTAGGTCACGGGAATGACCTAATATAAATGTTAGTGGTATTTGGCATATCAAGCAGCTTGCCAGGCTTGCCGTGTGGGTGACATACTGTTGCAGTCACCTCTAAATAAAGCATTTATTGCCGCTGAGTGGCGCGCGAGCCAGGCTGTGATAGTCTGGTCTGCTGGGAGGAGTTGTTTCGAGAGGGAAGTCCGGATGTGGAAAATGGCGGGCCCCATGGAGTAGGGGGGTCGTCTGGCTTGTTGTGAGGCTCTGCTGGGGTGGCAGGCCAGGGCTAGAACCCGCCATGCCTCCCGGGTGCCTCATGAGTGGCTGGGCACAGGGAGAGCAAGTAGCAGCTCTGCCCCATGTCTGAGAGTCTCTGGTTCAGCATACCTGGGCCGGATTGGAAAAAAATACTGCTGCAGGGTGGGTGTGGATGATTCAAGCTGTGATAGTGTGGTCTGCTGGGTGGAGTTGTGATGAGAGGGAAGTCCGGATGTGGAAAATGGCGGGCCCCATGGTGTGTGTGTGGGGGGGGGGGTCGTCTGGCTTTGTTGTGAGGCTCTGCTGGGGTGGCAGGCCAGGGCTAGAACCCGCCATGCTTCCCGGGTGCCTCATGAGTGGCTGAGCACAGGGAGAGCAAGTAGCAGCTCTGCCCCATGTCTGAGTCTCTGGTTCTCTCTTTTTTATATCCCGAAAATAAATGCGATCATTCTATATCTGTTCCTTTCCCTCTGGCTAATTTCACTCAGCATGATCTTCTCCATTTCCATCCATTTATAGGAAAATTTCATAACTTCATTTTTTCCAAACATCTGCAGTATTCCATTAGATATACCACAGTTTCTTTATCCAGTGATTAGTTCTCAGACACTCTGGTTATTTCCAGATTCTAGCTATTGTGACTAGTGCTGCTATGAACATAAAATTGCAGATGGTGTTTCTTCTGTGTGTTTTTGGCTTCCCAGAGAATGTTCCCAGGAGTGGTACTGCTGGGTCAAATGGAAATCAATTTCTAGTCTTTGGAGGAATGTCCATACTGTTTTCCAAAAAAGGCTGTCCCAATTTTTTTAAACTCTTTTTTTAAATTTTTTATTTTTACAATTACAAAGATATAAAATTAAAAATTTCATATTTGGGTTTTGCTTATACAGTGTTCCAGCACCGATCTCGCCACCAGTACCTATCACCCACCACCAACGTCCCCAGTTCCCTCCCCCATCCCCCAGCCCTCCTCCATGGCAGGTACTTTATTTCTTTCCCTTTATCTCTCTTTCTCTTTTCCTTCCCCTCCAGACTATGGATTGCAGAACATACATTAAAGGGTTGTCATGTGTATCCTTTTGCCTCTATTTAATGCTCAGTTCTAGGTTGGCATTAGTACCCTTGACAATTGTTAGCACACTGTTCCATTTTCTGTCTTACATAGCCTCTGACTATGTTTGTGATAATTTCCACCGTTGACAAGACCTCCTAATATATGTTTCACTTGACCTTGGATATTGGTATCATAATATTGTACCAATTTTTTGAACTCTCACACCAGCCTGTCTCCGCCTCAGGTACTCTCCCTGGGATGTGAGGCTGGCCAGGGCGGCACCTGGGGCCATGGTAGAGCCCCCAGGTCTCAGCAGAAGGTGGAACTACAACCCCCAGAAGTCCAAGCAGAAGCAGAAGTAAACAGACATTTTGAACTCTCACACCGGCCTGTCTCCACCTCAGGTATTCTCCGTGGGGGTGTGCGGCTGGCCGAGGCAGGCACCTGGGGTTATGGTAGAGCCCCAAGCCTCTGCAGAAGGTGGAACTACAACCCCCAGAAGTTCAAACGGAAGCGGAAGTAAACAGACATTTTGAACTCTCACACTGGCCTGTCTCCACCTCAGGTATTCTCCCAGGGGGTGTGCGGCTGGCCAGGCGGGCGCCTGGGGTCATGGTAGAGTCTAGGGCCTCGGCAGAAGGTGGAACTACAACCCCCAGAAGTCCGAACAGAAGCAGAAGTAAACAGACATTTTGAACTCTAACAACGGCCTGTCCCGCCTCAGTTATTCTCCCTGAGGTGTGCTGCTGGCCAGGCGGGGGGCCGCTCACGCAGCCGCTTATTAATACAAAAACTAGAAAATTCAACACCAAGGGAAGGTAATACCCTCAAGAAAAAAAGAAACAGTACAGTAGAGGAATCTATCCCTGAACACTGCAACACCATGGGAAACAACGCAGATCCCGAGTTTGAAGAAGAGATGAAGAAATCAACCCTGAAGACTCAAAAAAGAATACAGATGTGCATAATCTCTCTGACAAAGAATTTAGAGAAGAAATTGGTAGGATGTTTAAGGAGCTCAACGAAAAAATGGAGAAGACGTCCAAAAAAAATACAGGAGAACATAAATGAAGCAGTTGAAAGGGCAGTCAATAAATTACGGGAGGAAATGAGAGCAGAAATGAGAACCATGCAAATAGAAATATTATCGCTTAAAAACTCAGTAGATGAAATGAAAAACACAATCGGGGCTCTCAACAGTAGAATGACAGCAGCGGAAGAGAGAATCAGTGAGACTGAAGATGAGCTGCAGAAAGCACTCAGAGAACTACATAAGATGGAAAAAGACCAGAGAATGGATCAGCAACGGAACAGAGAACAATGGGATGAAGCCAGGCGGAACAACATAAGAATCATCGGAGTCCAAGAAGGACAGGAAAGTAACCCCAAGGAAATTAAAACAGTTGAAAACATCTTGGCTGAAAAGTTCCTCGAGTTAAAGGACGAAGGCATCCAGATCCAAGAAGCCATGTGCGTACCAGCAAGAAGAGGCCCCTATTGAAAGACCCCAAGACACATCCTAGTCAAAGTAATGGATGCCATAGACAGAGACATAATTCTTCAGGCAGTAAGATCAAAGAAGGAAATTGTATAAAAAGGAGCATCCATTCGACTTCCAGCAGACTTCTCAGAAGATACCCTCCAATCCCGAAGGCAATGGTGGGATATAGTAAAAAAAACTTAATGAAATGAATGCCTCAGCAAGAATTCTTTATCCAGCTAAACTCTCACTCAGCTTTGAAGGACAGATATACAACTTCTTGGATAAACAACAGCTTAGGAACTTTGTAAAATCAAAACCAACCTTAAAAGAAGGACTGAAAGATCTACTATAAGACAAGACATAACCCAAAACAACAACCAACCTATACATAAAGATGGCACAAAAATCCCATGACAATAATCTCTTTCAATGTCACTGGTCTAAATGCACCAGTTAAGAGACACAGAGTGGCAAAATGGATCAAAAAATTGAATCCAACATTCTGCTGCCTTCAAGAAACACACCTAGAACAATCAGAGCAAAGACAGGCTCAAATTAAAAGGCTGGAAAACAATCCTGCACTCAAACAACCCAGCCAAAAAGGCTGGGGTAGCCATACTGGTATCCGACAACATAGATTTCAGGCTGAAGAAGGTCAGAAGGGACAGTGAAGGTCACTTCTTAATAGTCAAGGGATGCATATATCAGGAAGAAATCACGCTATTAAACATATACGCACCCAACGAGGGGCCAGCAAAATACCTAAAACAACTACTAATAGACTTCAAAGAAGACATTGACAGCAACACAATTGTAGTTGGAGACTTCCAACACTGCTCTATCAACCCTGGATAGATCAACAAGATTGAAACTTACCAAGAAATACTGGCCCTAAAAAGAAGAGATGGAAGAAAAAGGGCTGGTAGACATATACAGGGCATTTCATCCCCAAAAAAGCTGAATACACTTTCTTCTCCAGTGCACATGGAACATACTCCAAAATAGATCACATGCTGAGCCATAAATCATACCTCCATAAAATCAAGAAGATAAAAATTGTGCCAACTATCTTTTCAGACCATGAGGCACTGAAAATAGAAGTAAATTGTACACAAAAAACAAAGACCAATACCAAGTACCTGAAAACTAAACAGCTCACTGCTGAACAACCAGCAAGTCATAAAAGAAATCAAAGGGGAAATCCAAATATTCCTGGAAACAAATGAGACTGAAGACACGAATTACCAGAATTTGTGGGATACAGCAAAAGCAGTGTTAAGAGACAAGTTCATAGCTCTTCAAGCATTCATCAGAAAAGAAGAAAAGGCCATCACAAACAGTTAGACTTCACAACTTAAGATCTTAGAGAGTGATCAACAAAAAGGAGCCCAACCCAAGCAGAAAGAAAGAAATAATAAAACTTAGAGCAGAAATCAATGAGATGGAAAGTCAAAAAACAGTCCAGAAGATCAACAAAACCAAAAGCTGGTTCTCTGAAAAAATAAACAAGATTGACAAACCACTTGCAAGACTTGTAAGGAAAGGGAAAAGAGAGAACGCAAATAGATAGAATCAGAAATGGAAACGGGGACATCACAACAGAAACCACAGAAATTCAAAAGATCATCAGAGATTACTATGAGAGCCTGTATGCCACGAAAAAGAGAACCAAGAAGAAATGGACAAATTCCTGAATTCTTATAGCCTCCCCAAGTCTGCAACAAGAAGATTTGGAATACCTCAACAAACCTATCTCCATTGAGGAGATGGAATCGGTAATCAAAAGTCTCCCCAAACACAAAAGCCCAGGTCCAGATGGATTCACCAGTGAATTCTACAAAACCTTTAAAGAGGACCTATTCCCAATTCTTTTTAAGCTCTTCCGGTAAATTGAAGAAACAGAAACACTCCCAAATAGCTTTTTTTTTTTTTTAAGTATTTTATTATACCACCGTGAGATATACAAATAAAAAGATATACAATTAAAAAGTTCATGTTTGGGTTTTGGTCATACAGTGTTTCAGCACCCGTCCCCTCCACCAGTGCCCATCTCCCACCACCCACATCCCCAGTTCCCTCCCCTTCCCCAGCCCTGCTCCATGGCAGGTTCTTTATTTCTTTCCCTTTCCCTCTCTTTCTCTTTTCCTTCCCTTCCAGACTATGGATTACAGAACATACATTAAAAGGTTGTCATGTGTATCCTTTTGCCTCTATTTAATGCTCAGTTCTAGGTTGGCATTAGTACCCTCGACTATTATTAGCACCCGTTCCATTTTCTGTCTTACCTAAACTCTGACTCCCACACGTTTGTGATAATCACCCTGTTACCCAAGGCAGACAAAGATGTCACAAAAAGGAAAACTACAGACCAATCTCCATGATGAATACAGATACTAAGATCTTCAACAAAAATACTAGCAAATAGAATCCAAAGAGTCATCAAAAAGATTGTACACCATGACCAAGTGGGATTCATCCCGGGAATGCAAAGATGGTTCAACATCCACAAGTCAATCAACATAATACTTCATATCAACAAAAAAAAAAAAAAAACCATATGATCTTATCAATCGATGCAGAGAAGGCATTTGACAAGATTCAACACCTGTTCATGATAAAAGCTCTCCGTAAAATGGGGATTGAAGGAACCGTCCTCAAGATAAGCTAGGTCATCTACTACAAGCCCACAGCGAGCATCATTCTCAATGGGAAAAAACTAAAAGCCTTCCCCTTAAGATCAGGGACAAGACAAGGCTGCCCACTCTCACCACTTCTATTCAATATAGTACTGGAAGTACTTGCCATAGCAATCAGGGAAGAAAAAAACATTAAGGGCATCTGGATAGGAAGGGAAGAAGCCAAGTTTTCACTATTTGCAGATGATATGATATTATACCTGGAAAACCATAACTCTACCAAGAGACTCTAAGAAATAATACATTCCTATAGTTAGTGGCAGGGTACAAAATCAATACCCAAAAAGTCAATGGCCTTCCTATATGCAAACAACGAAAGAGAAGAAAGGGACATTAAAGAAACTATCCCATTCACAATTGCGCCACAGAAAATCAAATACCTAGGAATCAGTTTGACAAAGAATGTAAAGGATCTCTACAAAGAAAACTACAAAACATTACTTCAGGAAATAAAAGAAGACCTGAGGAAATGGAGACACATTCCCTGCTCATGGATCGAAAGAATTAACACTATCAAAATGGTAATACTCCCTAGAACTTTATACAGATTCAATGCAGTCCCTATAAAGATACCCATGATGTTCTTCAAAGAAATTGAACAAATACTCCTGAAATTTGTATGGAATAATAAACCCCCACGAATAGCTAAAGCAATCCTTGGGAAAAAGAAGATGGCCGGTATTACTTTCCCCAACCTCAAGCTCTATTGCAGAGCAGTTGTAATTAAGACAGTGTGGTATAGATATCAAATTTGGCATATCAAATATGCCAAATACTGGAATTTGATATGCCAAATTCCAGTAACAATTACATTAGGTCATTCCCATGACCTAATATAATGGTTTGAGGATCTTTATGTTCCTGTAGCAAGCCCGATGCCCCTGGCTCTACTGGCATGAGACAGGACATATGGAGGATATTACTGGTGCCTGCTCTAGCAAATAGATGATCAACGGGAAGATCGTGATCGTGATCGGTATTGGTATAGAGACAGACCCGTAGACCTATGGAATAGAACTGAATATCCTGAAACACACTCTCAAATATACAACCACTTAATCTTAGATAAAGGAGCAAAAAATATTAAGTGGAGCAAAGAAAGCCTCTTCAACAAATGGTGCTGGGAAAACTGGGCAGCTACGTGTAAAAATGAACTTAGACCTCCTTCTAACGCCATTCACAAAAGTCAGATCAAAATGGATTGTAGATCTCAACATTAGACATGAATATATAAGGTACATTGAAGAAAACATAGGAGAAACGGCTCTAGGACATCGAATCTAAAAAGTATCTTTTAAAGACGACACACCACTGACCGGCAAATGGAAGCATAGATAAACAAATGGGATTATATAAAATTGAAAAGCTGCTGCAACTTAAAAGAAACGGTGACCAAGATACAAAGACAATCCACAGAATGGGAAAGGATATTCACCCAATACCCATCTGACAAGGGGTTAATATCCAGGATATACCAGGCACTGGTAGCACTTCACAAGAAAAAAACAGCCAACCCCATCAAAAATGGGGAGATTAAATGAACAGAAGCTTCCAAATAGAAGAAATTCGAATGGCCAAAAGGCATATGAAAAGTGCTCTTCATCTTTAACCATCAGGGAGATGCAAATCAAAACAACAATGAGGTACCATCTCACACCACATAGACTAGTACACATCCAAATCAGCAAGAATAACCGGTGCTGGCGTGGATGTGAGAAAAAAGGACTCTCATCCACTGTTGGTGGGAGTGCCGACTGGTCCAGCACTTTTGGAAAACAATATGGGCATTCCTCTGAAAACTAGATATTGAGTTCCCATTTGATCCAGCAATAGCACTCCTGGGAATATACCCGAGAGACCGAAAAACACATAGCAGAAACACTATCTGTACTTCTTTATTCATATCTGCACTATTCACTATAGCTAGAATCTGGAAACAACCTAAATGCCCGAGAACAGAGGACTGGCTAAAGAAACTGATTCATCTACACTATGGAATACTATGCAGCTGTCAGAAAAGACGAAATTATGAAATTTACCTGCAAATGGATGGACATGGAGACTATCATGCTCAGTAAATTTAGTCAGAAGGAAAAGGACAGGTATAGAATGACTGCATTCATTAATAGGATATAAATAGATACCAGTGTTTTTAGTAAATGTGGGAAATGGTAATGGCAGATTAAAACTCACCATTGAATATACACAAAGAGACTTAAGTGATAAACTCTAAAGATCTGCAGAACTAGGCACAATGTGTAAAATAACAGGGAGAGAGATGCAGAGACAGAGACAGAGAGAGAGAGGAAGCCGGGGTACCGGCTATTGAGGTAGCCTGGGGATGGGTGGGAGGGGGTGGGGTACATTGGTGGTGGAAATGGGGCACTGGTGGAGTGATGGGTGCTGGAATACTGTATTACCAAGAACCAATGATGAACACCTTTTGTAATTGTATGTCTCACGGTGGTATAATAAAAAATTTTTTTAAAAGGCTGTACCAGTAGACATTCCCACCAACAATGGCTGAGAGTCCCTTTCTCCCCGCATACGTGCCAGCACTTGTTGTTCTTGCCCTTTTGGATATGTGCCAGCCTCTGTGGTGTGAGATGATATCTCACACTGTTTTTTATTTGATTAATCATCATGATTAATGACAATGGGCATTTTTTATGTCTTTTAGTAAGCATAATTTTCAAGAGAAATATAAAATGATATCTTGTCTAATTTTATCTAATTCTCATTTTCATTTTTAAAAATCATTATTTTATTTATTTGGTTTGAGGACCACACCAGTTACACCAATGACTTTACTCTTGGATCTGTGCTCAGGCAACCCTATGTGGCACCAGGAATTGAACCTGGTCAATTACATGGAAGTCAACACCTTTCCAAAGGTACAATCTTTCCCTTATTTCTCCTTTTTAACTTCTTTTCATTTTTTTTTTGCTGTTCTTTATCTTACAACTGAAGTTGGAAATGGTTCCTTATTTTCTTATAACTTACTGAAACTAAATTTATTTTTCTAAGTTGAAGCTTAGCTCTGCCACACCTAGTTTGGTCTACAGCATTTTTTGTTGCTCAGGCCAAAACATATTTCAAAACTTTCACTATTATTTCCTTTCTTGCCCTTGAAATTTTCAGTGTTGTCTTTTGTTTGTGTTTTGGTAGTGTTGCTGTTGTTGTTTTGGTGGTGGTGGAAGTGGTGGCTGT
Organism: Cryptotis parvus; assembly: GCA_021461705.1. Lineage (NCBI taxonomy): Eukaryota > Metazoa > Chordata > Mammalia > Eulipotyphla > Soricidae > Cryptotis > Cryptotis parvus. The sequence continues at coordinate 18,178 of JAJIBD010006139.1, forward strand.
GGGGTGTTACTTTCAAATAGAATTCAAAGTTTAGGAGACCTGTAGTAGTTCCCAATGGTGATTCTTAGCCAACCAGGTCATTGGTTCATCACAGAACCTGAGGATGCGATGCTTCTTGGGCCCTGCAGTGCTGAGAATACTGGGGATACGCCAGTAGTACTAGGGTCTTCCAAGGCCACACCTGGAGATGCCAGAGACTTCAGGACTGCACTCAGTGATATCAGGGAATCATCTTGTGCCAAGAATAAAACAGTCAAACCCAAGTCAGATACATGCCAAGCTTGCTTCCTAACCACTGAACTATCTTTTGGTCCAGATGGCTGTTTCTACCTTACAGTTTAAGCCATTTTTTGCCTGTCTTTGTAGTATACAGTGGGATTGAGATTCATTTGAGTGAGAGAACAGATTTACACTCTATTAGTTCTGTGAAATGTGTCAATAATTTATTCACTTAAATGTTCTATAAGTTTTTCAAAAATAAAAACATAATATGTAGGGATGAGATATCTATATGTGCATTTTCCTCTTAGTTTAAGTTTATTTGCATTGTCCTGAACAGTTTTAAATTTGCTGTCTTGCTTCTGAGGTTTATGTTACAATCTCCCATGATGCTTGGGAGATCTATTTATCCACAGGGTTCTTTGTCAGTCTTTGTCTTACATATTTCAAGGTGAAATTTGTTAAGTTTATGAATTTTTTATTTTATTTGTTTGTATTTTTGGGTTGATGCTCAAGGGCCATACTAAACTCTGTACTCAGAGTTTTCTCCCAGTGGTATTTGCTCTCAGGTATCCCAGAGGTTCTTACTCTCAGGTATGACCACTATGTGGTGCTGGGGATTAAACCTAGGCCTCCTTCATGCAAAACGTGTGTTCCATTCATTTAGCTACTTCTCCATGCACACATGAATGTTTTAATCACATTCTTGGGTATTGATTCTATTTTAAAAGCCAACTGAAAACTAAGCACTAGCTAGAGAGATAGCACAGTAGGCTGGACATTTACCTTGCATGAAACTGACCTGGTTTCTAGCCTCCTAACCATTGTACTATTCTTTGTCCCATATGTTCCCCTGAGTCCTCCAGGACTAATTCCTAAGCACAGAACTAAGAGTCAACCTAGAGCACAATCATATGAGACTCCAGAACCAAACAGAAATAAAAAGAAAATTGAATAACTATCTAATAACTGAGTATACCACAGTGGGCACAAGGTCGGGGAGTAGCAAGGGAGACAATAGTGGATCAAAGTGGACAGTGGTGGAGGGTGTGATGTTAGAAGAGTGTATGCATGAAACCCTATTACCAGTATTATAAATCATGGTGCCTAAAATAAAATTCAGATAAATAAAAACCAATAACTTCTAGACAAGGTCCAAAACACAAAATTAGAAAAGAAAATACCATCTATCCTCTCTGTATTTTCCCTAAATTATTACCTTCCATTCTGCATTATCTTTCTGTTTGCTGTGAATACTCTATAGAGTTTATAGGGCTTAGGTCTTCCCCAGGATCTACCCCACCCCATGAATGTTGCTGTGTTGTTCTGGAATAAAAGTCATTTGTAAGTACCCCTGGACATAATTTGTTTTTGAAAATCATATAAGAAGGCTTTAAGATCATCCTAAATTTAGTTTCAGAGTCAGAGATAAAAAATAACAGTCCTCAAAATTAGGTGCTTCAAATCCTTAAAGCAACTTGAAAAATTTGTAAGAATTACAGAGATAAAATAATGAGCCTTCTTTATTTGTTGATCTAGACTGTGGGTTTACTGAAACCTAGAGTTTATTTTTCTTTTTCTCTATCTCTCAGGGAAATCTTGGATGCAGCTCTGGGATATTCACTCCTAAAGATCATTTTCCCAATATGGAAGGCTCTGGGATATTCACTCCTAAAGATCATTTCCCCAATATGGAAGGGGATAATGGCACAACAGCTCTCCACATCCTTCAGGGAGTGTTAAGTTTGAAAAGAAAAACATCCCTAAAAGCATTTATGAGAGATGACAGAGTGTTTTTATCTTGGTGATAGGGACTTAGCCCCCCCATAAATATATGGCATTCAATAACACAATCTCCTTTCCCAGCTACATGTACGCGTCTTCAAAGCCACTCTCCTTCCAACCATGTGACCATTCAGCAGAGAAAAATCAGCCCGTTTACATAACAGCTGTTAGTGTGAGCATTGACATATTACTTCAGGGCCTTCCGTCTATAATGGGTTTTCAAATGTGTTGCCATGTTCAGTTGATTAGTTGTGGGTGATCTGAAATGTCGAAACTATTAGCCTTGACAACTACTGCCAAGGTTACTATCTTCAAGAAATATCTTTTTAATAATATAACTGTTTGTAAGTGAAAAGGTGATGCTCAAAATACAAAATAACAATAAGTGTGGATTACGAGAATGACTGATAGCTTTACTTTTTCATTCTTCTTGGTGATGCAGGTCGGGGGGCTTCTTCTTAATGAGAAAGTACCACCCAATGCACCCCTAAGTTTCAATGAGCTACACGAAGACAGACTTCAGGACTGGAAGCAGGAGACAAGAGGAGAGGGGACTGATGGAAATGGAAGGTTTCCATGGAATGGTTCTACTATCTCTATATGAAATGTAAAATACCTTCCACATCCACACAGGTGAGGGTCACAAATCTTGTGTAAAGGACTTCAAGTTTGCATTGTTTGTTTCATCATCAAATGGTCTAACAATCAACGCACCTGAGAGGGAGTTCGATTATTATTTGGCTCTGTCCCCTTTTTTAGTCATAAAATCAATCCTAGTTAACATAACTCAGTAATTTTATCAATGTCTCTTTGTTATATTCCTAAGTGTAACCTGCTCTTTCCTATACATGTTCCTTTGCATATGAACTAACTTCATCACATTCCTTTCCTCTGTTTCATTCCTATACTCTTCTATATTGTTTTTTATTCTTGTTACTCACATGACAGTTATTCCCTAATCCCAGCAAGTGACTTTGTCTCTGTCTGCTACTAAGACACTTTCAAAAGTGAAAGAACACCATGAATATTACAGAGGGGCAATGAAATGGGCTGAAACTTGCCCATTTGATACACAGGGATGTATTGTCACCCTGCAAAAGGACCATCTACTATCTGTGTTTTTACCTCCCTTGGAAAAGATATTCTATTATTATAACCTAAGAATTCTGGAAGTCAACATCCTCCTCGGGGTATATATTGAACTGGAAAAAATGCTGCTAGAACAAAACCAAAAGACACCTTCATAAAAAATCAGGGTGACACTGACACCCAGTAAAATAAATAATAAACCATAACTAGACCAATTCATGAAATTAAGTATCACCTTAATCATGAGTTCATAGGTCAGGACCTAGACTAACTCACACAATCGAGATTTCAGCAAAAGAAAAACACATGTTGTGGCGTTTCCCTGTTACAAACGCCAGTAGCTATAGCACTTTATTTTAATTGTTTTCACAACAAAATGGACTGAGCTCCCTCTCAGGAATCTATTATTGAGAGGGTAGAGCAGAAAAGACAGTACATAGGAAAAGAGTGGATTAAAAAGAGCATAGAAAACAGGAATGATACATCTTTTTCTGCCTTATATTTTATAGTAGCAACTAATAAAAGATAATAATTTAGTCTAAAATAAGACCTTAGGGAAGATTTCTGGCACTCTGTCAGTCTGGTAATGAACATATTTGAGGGTAAAGAATCACTTTCTGTTCCAGTTGAAAAGTCTAAAGAAACTTGCTTCTTCAGGAAGAGGCTGACACTGCAAAAAAAGAATGTCAATACAAGTGCAGGAGACTTTGGGTTGTTCAACTCTTAGCCCACCTTACCCACCTCACTGCATACCACGATGTACAGAAAATGAACCATGCTATCTTTTTTTTGTAAGATATATGTAGATTTTAAATTGGGTTCATTGACTTATTTTATACAAAAGTGATTAATAAATTCTAATGACTACTAGACTCTAAAATCTACTGGAGATCTTTAAGGAAACAGATCTATTATTGAGAAGCAAATTTATTATGAATGTTTACCAATAATCAGTAAAGGAAACTGAAAAGCAATAAGCCCCTAGAAGGGAATCTTGCCCTTGGGCGGATCTCCCAGAAGGAATCTAAAAGTGCTATAGCCTCTACATGGAATTCAGCCGTTAGGTGATCCTCTAGTAGACTGACCCCTGAGGAGGAACAGGCTGTACATCTGTTCCTTGTTTATCATCCCTCTGTAACTCCCTCTCCCCAACCCTTCACAGTGTCTCTATAACTAGCCGACTTTACTTGAATTAAAGTGCCGCTGACTAACAAGCCTGTGTCCCATTCCTTTGTCCACTGTCTGGGGAGCAGTCATCAGCCCTGAACACACCAGGGCACCCTAAGGAACTCCTGTCATCTGTTGGGGACCTCTCCAACCCAACAGTTTTTAGGCAGAAGGAAAATAAGTAGGTAAACTGAGTTTCACTGAATATTTTTCTAAGACAGATCTTGACTTCTTTTACCGAAAAGTGTCAGAATAATTTTTAAATATATTAAATGAAAAATGAAGAATTACAAAGTAAATTAATAATACCTTGAAATATACCTACCAAAATATTAAAAACCCAAATGTATCTTATGGTAATATATTTGCTTCTTTATTCATGTATTAAATAACAGGGTTTAGTGGCAAGTTTGGTAATCCCATAATTTTGAGGTAGTGATAAGCATAAATTACATCCTTGGTATCTGTGCAAAATTGAGCTGTGATGATATCTGTTATATTTATCAGTGACACAGTCTTAGGAATGTTTATACTATCGTAGTTTGTTGTTTATATTCATAATGAAAGAAAGTAACAAATTTTGTTTAGGAGTTTACAAGAATCATGATGTCTTGTAGACCTTCTGAATTCCCAGATATGGATCCTGTGGCAGTTGGTGTTTAAGCACAAATGTGTAAGGCAGCATTTACTGTGCTCGCTGCCCACCTGCTTGTTCATACTCTAAGCCAAAGGCCTTGCACGAAGGCTGACAGATGCGGAAACAATTGTCCTTCATGGCTCCAACCCTTATCGGGCAACATGTCCAATCACCCATGTTGAAGCACTCTCCACATGCTACAAATGGGAAACACTTAAAAGTTTAATTATTGCACTTGGCAGTGGAGTAAAATGCCACACATATCCTTCAGAAATAACTGTTGAGCTCGGAATTACATTTCCCAGCTCCTTTTTGTTGGGAGGGGGGTGCAGCCCGTGGGCAACACCAACAGTACTCAGAGCTTGCTGTGTATGCTCCGCATCCAGGAATCACTCCCAGCAGGCGCGGGCAGGGCGTCAAACCCGGTCAGCACAGGCAAGACAAGAACCCCACCCACTGTGCTATGGCTCTGGCTTTCAGCTTCTCAGCTCTCAATAGGAATTTCGGACGGAAAAGTCTTCCTGACTATTGAGATTCTGAAGAAGACCGGAAATGTATTTTACCCTAAAACTGTAAAAATCTATTTTACCTAAAACTGTAAAAAAAAAATAATATTTTAAGGAATAAAACTGGAGCTATGTAACATCGTAGAAAACATCTTCAGGATCAAACGGTAAGGCAGGATCACCAGACGGCTGCTGGACTCCCTTTGCTACCTACGATGGAAGAACGAGGCTTTTCTGAGAAAAGAGAAACAGAATTCCTCGAACCATTAATCCCAGCTTCGTGTGAAGTTGCGGTTGACTCCAAGATACCCATCCCTTCCTCGCTCCTCGCAACTTAACTTCTGGCCTGTTTTCTGGCCGCCTAGCCCCACATTGTCCCAGGCTAACAGAAACAAACTGAGAATCGAGTTTGTTTAATTATACTGCAAAATAAGTATTTAATCTCAGTTTTCATTGACGTAAAATGTAGATAGTAGTATATGTCCCAGGGCTTTGGGAGGGATGAAACACACACAGACTCCAAACCCAGCGGTCTGCAAAGCAACTGCTCCTTTTTCTTCCTCTCCCCAAACTGGATGGATAGCTCTGTGTATGCTATGGGACTATTTCTAGGAATGGTATTGATGTCAATTTTCTTATGAGAAAATACTATGCTTTCCCTTGAGATATCTTAAGAAAACATTTATTTAAAAGCTATTCTTATAACACAAGCCCACTTCCTAAAAGGCATGCATGCTAAATTTTGACACAGAGTATTAATTCCAGAGACACAGAGGAGAAAGAATCAGAACAAGAAGCTGTTGAGAAACAGGAATATTCTATTGACATTCCAGTAATAAATCACAAGGAGACAAATTGGTCTTACAAGTAAAAAGCAATTGAAGTCAAAGGGGATAATACAAGGGTTAAGGCAATTATCTTCCATATGGCAGACCCGGTTTGATTCCTAGTATAGCACGTAGTCTCTTCCACCCCTAAACACTGCCAGGAGTCACTCCTGAGCACAGGGTTGAAACATCCCTCAGCACGGCTGAACGTGGCCCACTAACCCCTGCACACACACAAAGACAAAACAGACCTGAGAACCAGAAGATGACTCTTCCTTGGAAGAGTGCTACTGATTCAAATAACAAAGAATGATGTATAAATGGTTATGCTTTCCTGCTCTTTTATTTTCAATGTGACAAAATGACTTCCTTTAAACATTGCTTCAAAGCTATGCTGATTTTAATGCAAGCTTCCAGTTTATTCTCTTAATTCAGTTTTGGGCAGATATTTTAGCTGTTGATTAAAACATAACATGAAAAAATTGTTGTCAGTGGTCATTATATAAGGAGTCATTTTTGCTATTTCTCAAACTGATTTAGGGAAACCAGGAAAAGAATAAGAATATAAATGTAGAAAATCATCTTGAAGAAAGCGACAAAGACATCTCCTTCAGGGAGGATGCATCTTTCTTCCAAAAGCATTTCCATATAAAATATTTAACTAAATAATAATTATAGCAGCCAATATTTCTCAGGCATTAATTTAATTTCCAATACACTATTCACATGAATGACTTTTTTTTTTTTTGCTTTTTGGGTCACACCCAATGCTCAGGGGTTCACTCCTGGCTCTGCACTCAGGGAATTACTCTGGCGGTGCTCTGGGGACCATATGGGACCCCTGGGGCTCGAACTCAGGCCGGCACAGGCCAGCCACGTGCAAGGCAAACACCTAACCGCTGGGCTATCATTCCGGCCCTTACATGAATGACTTTTTATACTTCTCAAACACCCCCCACCATTGTAATGCACTGTTATTATTCCATTTTACAGATTGAAACTCTTTGTGTAGAAGTGCAGTTGGCATGGAGCAGAAAGCAGAAGATGAAGTAAAGATATAACTTAGATTTAGGGGAGTCTGTTAGGCAAAGACATTCAGCAAAGGTTAATTTTTTGCATCATCATCAAAGAAAAATATTTTAGCTAGTCAAACATTCACAGCTGCTCTTTAAATAAAACCAAAGTCCACTCAAAAGAATGGCCCATCAACTACTACAGTCTTCTGCAGTCTCTGTCACCAGTCTTGGTGCTAGGATCATTAAAAGCGGAACTGCAAATAAAACCCAACTGAAAACCAAGCGAAGATCAAGATCATTAATTCCACATAAGGGTCATTATACTCAAATCTGTTAAGCACTGGTTATCTTCCAAGTTCTTAACATTTGTATAGGCAGCAAAGAACAAATGAGAAAGAAGATTCCCTAAAAACCAAACCCTGGTTACTGTGTATTGAGTATTTATGCATGCTTTGACCCTGGTCACATTGCAGACACGAATCTGATTCTTACCTCTGGGAGGGAGCATGATTTGCATTTGAGACACATTGAATGTCTAAAGTTGAGAGGCAGCTGAATTTCCAGGCTCCCCTCAACTGACAGGTAATCAGTAGAACTGAGGTTTGAACCCATGCCCTTGACCAACGGTCCTCATATAACCTCTGCCAGAAGAGACTTACAAACAGCTCTGGAGTTTCATACACATTTCATATTTATGAAAAATTACTGTGCAACTTACCTTAAACATAATAGTGAAGGTATGGAAAATAAGTTGTATATGAAATAAATAAATATGTTATATGACTTACTTTCTAGAATCTCAGCCAATTTTAAAGTCCAAATTTCTTCTGCCAAGTTTCAGTCAAAGTTAATTTGACATTCGATATGTGAATTGCACTAATTTATTAGGGCATATATTCCTATTTAGGAATAACAAATAGTCTTTAAAAATGATGGTGTGCCCTTTTACACTTAAATTTACTTCTGTTTTCTTGGAATTATGCAATAATAATTCTTGTAGCATTGTGATGAAAAGATAATGGCATATCCATTGGGCACCCTTTTCTTGCCTTAGGTGAAAATGAAAGCATATTTTGCAGAACACTGCTGCCCAGAGCCTCTGCATCTGGCCTGGAGTTGCCTCCCCCAGGCCACTTTGTAGATAGAAGGAGGACAGTTTCAATGTGGCAGCTCAGCTGACCATGTATTCTATACTGGCTGGTATTAAATATTCTTTCATGCTGCCACAATCATCATAGGGCTAGTTAAATCTTATTGGTATGTTTTCCTGGCCACATTAGATCTCTTAAGTAATTAGACCAGAGAGAAATGCTGTTTGCCTCCAAGCAAGCAAGCATGGCTCTCTGATAACTCAAAGGCTGATATACAGAACAACCAGGAAGTAAAAGATGAGACTTTTGTGAAGGCTCACAGAAATATTTAACTGGCTATAGAATATTCTTTGGTCCAGATGCATGCCTTTGTACTCTGAGATGCAGTTCATCTCAGAAGCCCCCTCCTCCACCTCTACCCTGCAGGGTCACTTCAAAGCCAGCAGCAACTTTAACATCTCAAAGGGTCTAGGTGAGGTCCTTGGAGAAATTACCTGAGGGAATTTGTCCCTGATGGCTTTCTATTGGAGTGGAGGTCTGGGTTGCAGGGGTATAAAACTAACCTCCTTCCCTCTCTCTTCGGCTTTTTCCTCCTTTCTTCTGGCGCCTCTTCACTGTCTCCCTCTCTGCAGGGCCTTAACACTGGTAGCAGCCATCTTGGCCTACCCATGGCCCGCAGCCCAGCCAGGAACGCTAAGTTCAGGGTTTTTCCTATTTCTGATTTGTATGTCAGAACCTGTGTTAAGTAAATCATTTTGAAACTTTGCCAGATTTTGTGTTCTTTCTCTGTCTACGGCAGCCGATCCCTGGGACAGAAGGGGATCCCTGACCCTGCTCCCCGGATTTTTGTGCGGGGTGCCCCAGAGTTTCCTGCAGATATTAAGTATAATAACATGACATCAGAGGAGTGACAGTTTTGCAAGAGTGAAGAATGAACTCAATCAAACAGAAGACAACATCATAAAAATGCTGATACCCTTAACGTCTTGACCACCTCACTCCAAATACATGGTCACGTTACAGACCATAAGATGAGCAGATCTCTTATAAATGTAGTTTCCTAATTCATTAACTCATTAATTGAAATATTGAGTAGGTAAGACACCATGGTCTTGAATTAGGAGTTAAGAGAACATAATGGGAAAGGGAAGGAAAAAAGTAGAGATTAGCTTTCTCAGTGCTAGTAAAAATCAAGAAGTGAGGGGGGTCAGAAATTAGATACTGAGGGAACATGCTGAGCTGAGAAACACTGACTCCATTTGCATATACCAAATTCTCAATAAATGTGGATTGGTTAACTGATGAGCCGGACTAGAGCCCAGAAGGCAAGTTTGACTTAAATAGATTTCATTACCTTAAACAGAAGGCAAAAGGAAATTTTGAACATAGATCACTCATAATTTTCTAATGTAACTTCTCAAGATATCTATATACCTATAGATATAGACAGATAAATTATAAGATATTATTTTTTGCCAGTTTCTCCAAACTTCTCCCCTCAGAGTAATATTTATGTGGTCACTTAGATTCCAGCTTTCCTAAATTTGAATGAGTCTTTTTCTTTTTCTCTTTCATTTCTCCTTTTTCCTTTTCTAAAGTTTTACCTATAGCTATCTCATGATTCAGCTAGCAAAAACAGTATTCTTCTATCTTTATTGGTGATTGAACCTATTAAAAAAGACTGGGCATCCCTTTTCACAGGCGCAGAGCCCTATCAAGCTCCAACATCTCCACCTTCAGGAACTAGAGCAAAACTGGCCTCAGTGTGTGTATCAGTAATTTTTTTAATCTTTTTTTTAGATATAAATCAAACAAGTAACACCCCTAAGGGCAAGCTCATCTAGTTTCCTTTTTTTCCTATTTTTTACCTCCAGCTTTTTGGTCACCTCCCCCATAAAACACCTCCATTTCTTAAATGCCATGAAATCCCTACTCCAGTTGACCAAAAGATAATCAGGAAGAGAGTAAAGGCCTCCCATCGCCTTCTCTGAAGAAGCTTATTCCTGAAAGGATTTCAACACCTAAGTTGAAGCAGACCTATAACTATAATTCTGGAGAATAAAGAGATCATATAAAGACTCCGAGGATTCCACACATTTTTCTGACCGTATACAAAGTCGTGACAAGAGTTTAGGAGAGTTGTGAAGTTAATAACTGAACAATCTTTGACGAGATCAGGCCAGTACTCAAGGTATTCCAACAATGCACATTTCTTTTGCCCTTAATCATGTTTCAGGGACTCTAGCTTTGAACCAGTGAAAGTGATTCTATTCCGAGCACTATTGAAAAACTTCACCGATGTCAGATAGCTATAGTCACTTTAACAAAGGTCAGACCCGCGTCTGGTCTGTATCTTCTCCCAGTG
>JAJIBD010006140.1:0-92600 GCA_021461705.1 Cryptotis parvus
ACCGGCAATGCTCAGGGATTACTCCTGCTCTGCACTCAGGAATTACTCCTGGCAGTGCTCGGGGGACCATATGGACGCCGGGGATTGAACCCGGGCGGCATGGGCCAGCCGCGTGCAAAGGCAAATGCCCTACCCACTGGGCTATCGCTCCGACCCATTGTGAAATTGTTTTAATATTATAAAATAATTTAGCAAGAATTATTTTCCTAAGCAAATAAGTTGGTCTGTTTGGCAGTTTCATTATAATTGACACACTTATAGCTCCCTTCAAGTTATTTATTATTTCAATAATTTCCATTTCTCTATATAAATCGCCTTTTACAATCGATATCATTGGAAGATCAGATAAATACGCTGTATGAAAGACAAGATCGCCCTCAGTAGTGAGCTAATTTCCTTGACACAGGAACATATATAATTCTGTGAGTCTTGGCTTTGCTCTGTGGGGTGTTCTTGGAGTATCTTATGACTGGAACCTGCTCGGGTCACTGGCATTTTGCTTAGCCTTAAATTACAAACAGATGGAACTTTACCACGCTGTGCCCTTTTTCTGCTTCTTACTCGGCAAGTGTTTTAAACAAGGCATCCAAGGAAAGGGGTGAGTAATTTTTAAATACCAGCATTCAAGAGCCTGGCTATGGGATACAGGGTGTAGGATGTTGAGGGCCACGCCGGCCTGGAGAATGTTTTTCCTTGGGAGGTTTCTTAGTAAAGTGTTGGCTCTGCAGTGAGTTTGAGAAGTGAAGGCCCATTCTATATTACTCTCTTTTGCTTTAAGTTTTTCTAAAGAAGTCCTTTGGATTCATGCACGTTTTCTGGAGGCAGTGTGGATTGGCTTATTAAAGCATTGCTGTTGGGGGACCGGAGCTGTAGCACAGCAGGGAGGGCATTTGCCTTGCACACAGATGACCCGGGTTCAATCCCCAGGCGTCCCATATGGTCCTCTGAGCATCTCCAGGGTAATTCCTGAGTGCAGAGCCAGGAGTAACCCTTGAGCATTGTCAAGTGTGACCCAAAAAGCAAAAAAGAAAAATAAAAAAATATATAGAACATTGCTGTTGGCAGGTTAGAGACAGTCTAGGGGCTCAGGCGCTTGCCTTGGCGTCCCACTACACGGTTCTAATCCATGGCACCATCTATGGTCCACCAAGCACTGCCTGGGTGATTCCTGGGCCATGCTGGGTATGCCCACAAAATAAGCAAAAAAGGCATTGCTACAGACTGATACCCCCCCCTGTGAAATTTTTTTTATTATACCACTGAGAGATACAGTGATGTTCATGTGTGGGCTTTCAGTTGTACAGTGTTCCAGCACCCATCCCTCCACCAGTGCCCATCTCCCATATCCAGTGTCTACCGATTCACTCTCCCCCCCCGTTACCCCTTTAAAAGCACATAATATTGTATATACTTAACAGAAAGGTATCGTAATTTCACATTTTTCTTCCTTATTGCATAGGAAGTCAGACATCTAAGTTAGATGTTATCTGGGACTTGGGTTGACCACTGCCTTCTGTTTATTTTTCCAGAACAGGGGAGTGACCCAGGGTCTCACATACACAGAGCATGTACTTTGCTCTTGAGCCAAGAACCTGGCCCCCTAGACCCCCACGTGCAGCCCCTGTTGGTAGCACAGACTCGCCATTTGCTGTACATTTACACTTGGTGATCTCCAGGTTGCTGGCTCAAAATTCCTCACTTCTCCCCCTCTTCCTGGTCCTGTGTTTCTCTCTAGGTTCGTGTTGTTGGTCAAGCTGGCTCTCACCGTCGTGGCCTCCTTCGCGCTCTGCTGGCCTCCCGTTCTTTACGGAAAAGGAGCAGAGCCTACAAGTGCTGAGAAGACTCTTCCCAGTTGACCGTGGGTTATTCGAGGCACGTGTAAAAACTTTCCTTCTGCTTTCTCTCATCGCGCCTTCCCTGAGCAACAGCGACCCCAGCTGCGCTGCCCTGGCCGGGACAGTAGCTGCAGCCCGTCCGCGTCCCAGATCCTGACTAGATCTTGCCTGCGGTCCACGAGCCCCGTAATTCTCCCACAGTTCTCTAGTGAATAGGGCTCGTGGTGAAAGATAGCACGGCGACGTAGCTACAGAGTTAACAAACACTTGCATTTTTTTTGCTGTCTGAATATTCTCATTCTCAATGTCCTAAGACTCATTTTAGTCTTAGGAAATTATTTGTTAAGCTAATAGTCATGTTTGTTTCAGAAAGAGCTCACGATTTCTTATGCGTTAAGTCACCTTCATTCATAGCAGTTCTTAATGAGAATCTTTCATTTATGCTAGCTTAATCACTCTTGTTAAACTTTTTATTGCATGGATCATTTCATAATCTAGATTTAGTGATTAAAGTAAGCAAAATAATTTAGGAAACAGAAAGACCTTGTCATAAAGTTAGACAGGGACGACATATTTATAGCTCATTTACATTCGGATAAACATTTCTTTTCATAAAGTTAGAAACAGCACGGAGTATATAAATTGCTAGTTTCTCTTCCCATGCCACGAGAGGACAGGCCTAGCATGGCTTTGGGGGCAGACTTGTCAGCATGGGGGGACCATGCGCTTTGCGGGATCGGAACCATGAGGACGCCGCGCCCTTTGCGCCACCGCCTGACCTTTTGAAATAGACTGAGAAAGCCTTGGTGATGTGAGACCGGAAATGTGTGAATTGTGTGTCCATGGGATAGCTGTGATGCTCAGAATCAAGTGATCATCCCCACCACTTACCAGTGGCCCGGCACGCCACGTGTAATTTTATTTGCACCTCGCAGTAGCTCTGAGGCAGCGGTTATTCAGTGGAGAGACCAGACAGTCCTATATCTCGGGCGTGGAAGAGCTGTGATTCGCCCCTTAGAAAACTGTGCCCTACCTTCCTTTTTTGGGGAGATCCTTTGGCCTTTCTTCTAGCATAAAGAAAAGATTTATTCTCCAGGTACGCGCCCTGGTCACGCACTTGCCCCTACAAAATTATCCATAACACCTTTACAGGTCTCAGTAATTCTTTTTGAGATTACGGAGTGTGCTTTTCTTTGTAGTTGCGTGTTTTTTCCCCTGCTACGGGAGTGTAAACCAAGTATCGCTTTAGGGTAACTATTTCAGCTACACGGGAGTGTAAACCAAGTATTGCTTTTAGGATAACTATTTCAGCTACACGGGAGTGTAAACCAAGTATCCTTTTAGGACAAAGTAGCGAATGTCTGGTGCAGCTTCAGTATCTTTCTGAAGTTTAAGGATGTTTTGCCACGTCATGTCCAGCTAACTATCAGGTAAGTGACACTTTTTTTATTTAGTGTTTTTTACAGCTAAAACAAAACCCAAACCCAAAAACCCAAATGTTTTATTTTTCAGCTTTTGTCTTACATTTTTGAGCCTTCTTCCTTCTTGTGTAAAATTAACTACACAGCCCTCGACTGAAGGGTTCAAATTTGCACTGGTAAGTTTTTCCATTAAAATTTTTTTTTGGTTGGGGCTGGGGGAGGCTCCCAAGTGATGATCAGGAGGCCGGGGGGGGGGGGTGGGGGCTGGACTTGGAGATGATTTATCCAGTGCTTAAATGCGGAAGTTCGAACCTGAGAATATGAGGATTCAGCCAGGGTCGGGCCTTAACTCTGCGGCTAAGTCATCCACTCACCGCTAGACACGGTCTGTCAGGTTCGAGCGTTGCCGTGATGGTGGGGAAAAGGAGGGACTATTTCAGGGACCGAGGATAGACCTCACCTGCTCCAGAAATGCCTTGGAGGGGATCCGAAGGAACTATAATGGAAATGGTTTTAAAAGTTCCTATGTAAATAAGTTAGGAAGTACTCTTTTTTTTTTTTTTGGCGGGTGTCCACACGGTGGAGTGCAAGGCAAATGCCCTACCGGCTGGGCTATTGCTCCGGCCCCAGGACTATTTTTAAAGGTATCAGAGGTAGTTATAATAGACAAGGTGGTTTTGGGAGCCACACCTGATGCTGCTTGGGGCTGCTCTGAGCGTGGTGCCTGAGGAACAGGGTGGGGGGGTCAAACCAGGGGCTTCCACAGCCAGGCGCGTGCTCCAGCCCTCGGACCATCTCCCGCCCTTAGGGGTTTTTTTTTGCTTTTTGGTACAGCGCTGCTCAGGGGTTACTCCTGGCTCTTTGCTCAGGAATTACTCTTGGTGGTGCTCAGGGGACCTTATGGGATGCCGGGATCCAACCGGGTCGGCTGCGTGCAAGGCAAACGCCCTCTCCACTGTGCTATCGCTCTGGCCCCTGGGGATCATTCTTGGTAGTGCTTGGGGACCTTGTGCTCCGGCCCTCTGAGCTCTCTTCTCTCCCCATAGAAAATGTCTTTCAAGGTAGTAGAAGTAATTATAATAGAAAATAATTTTCATAATTACTTAAAGTGTTTTTCCTTTCAACCTAGATCGAATTCTAAATGCAAGTCTATAATTGTGGTAATTAATGGCCCATCGAGCTGTAGCAGCGGAGCCGCTCACAATTCACCTACTGGAGTGCTTACTGGGTGCCCTCTACCGGGCTGGGTTCTTTAGTTTTTTTCTTTTTTCTTTTTCTGTTTTTGGGTCACACCCAGCGATGCTCAGGGGTTACTTGTGGCTGTGTACTCAGAAATCACTCCTGGTGGGGCTCAGGGGACCATATGGGATGGGTTGGCCAGGTGCAAGGCAAGCGCCCTCCCTGCTGTGCTCCAGGCCAGGTCCTTTTCTAGGCGAGAAAATGACTTAACATCCCTCGCCCGTCACTGGAGCCTTCCTTGCTGGTGACAGAACAATTTCCAGCAGAAACAACGGAGTGATAGTACAGCAGGTAGGGAGTTTGCTTGCAAGTGGCCGACCCAGGTCTGATCCCCAGCACCCCATATGGTCCCTCCAACCCTACCAGGACTGATCACGAGCACAGAGCCAAGAGTAAGCCCTGAGCACCATCTGTTGTGGCCCTCCCCACGGCTCCCCCAAAAAAACCTCGGTGTAAAGTTTTTTTGAATCACCCTGAGTTTCAAAGATATTTATGAGTTTCCGGTGTATACTGTCCCCACACCAGTTCCTTCACCATGGCCAGCCCCTCCACCAGAGTCCTCCGTTTCCTCCCCCACCCCCAGCCTCCCTCTGTGGCAGGCGCTGTTCCTCTCCCCCACTGTCAATTTAAATTTATTGTTGTTGTTTTTGGTCACACCCGGCAGAGCTCAGGGCTTCAAGCTGGCTCTGTCGCCAGAGATCACTCCTGGAGGAGCTCAGGGACCAGTGTGATGCCCGGGAATGAGCCCAGGATGGCCACCTGTGGGCAAGCGTCTATCCACTATATTGTCCTTCCAGCTCCTGTTCTGTGCCATTTTTTATTGAAAACCTGAGTAGCAAATAATTACTCTATAAAACACTTACTGTGTTCTGTTGATCACCGTTGTTCATCAATTTGCTCGAGCGGGCACCAGTAATGTCTCCCTTCATTGGGAATGAGGTTCATTATTGTTACTGTTTTTGGCATATCGTATACACCACGGGTAGCTTGCCAGGCTCTGCTGTGGCTCTGGGTTCATCCAGGGGGCCTAGACCTTTTCTATGTCAGACTATCAACCATCCAGGGCCCATGGGGCAGAGCCCTGGGTGTAGACAAGCCTGTCTCCTGTCTGCCACCTGCTGACGCAGCCAGGCACTGCAGCCACACCTGCCACACCTCAAGGGGCAGGTGGCAGTTCTATTGATATGTACATTTTAAACGCAATGGAAAATATAATTTGCCCCTTTGTTTAAAAAAAAATTCAAATGTTTTTTGGTGCATGGGGCTTGTTCCCGAGATGTCAGGGGCCCATGGTGCCAGGGTCAGACCCTGGCCTCTGACACATGGGCTTGTCCCCGAGCTTTGAGCTTTTTCTCTGGCCCCGATACTAGAGCTTGACTTTGTCCTTTCACTTAAATTTTCAGGAATTCCTAGAGACGAATATTAAGTATTGTGTGATTCAGTAGGTTTCTTTTATTCATAGCTGAGAATCAGTGAGTTTGTTTTAGATAATTAAGTCTAACTTTAGAATCACTATAAATTTTATTTAGCATTTGATGTAGGGAGGGGCTGGAGCTTTAGCACAGTGGGGAGGGCATTTGCCTTGCAGTGGCCAACTTGGGTTTGATCCCGGCATCCCATATGGTCCCCTGACCAGGAGTAATTCCTCAGTGCAGAGCCAGGAGTAACCCCTGAGCATTGCCGGGTGTGAGCAATGCCAGGTGTTAGAGAATAATGAAATTCTCTTTATTCAAATTCATAATGAAGCTGCTATTACCCAGTACAGGTCTCACAGCCTCCTTCCTCCTTTTCTTCAAGGTCAGCTGTGCGCTGTCGTTCTTTTTATTTTCCTTCCAAGTACATGAAAAAATCCATTCTCCTGGTGTCACTGTAAGTCACACTTTCAGTAGATGTTTTATATGTTTATTATGTTCATACTCAGATTTGTTATTTACATGTAATCATGAAAAACAGAACTGCCCAGGTGTTAGTTGCAGAAATACTTTTCCAGAATGATCTCATAACTTCCTTTTGTTTTCCTGATCACTTTTTCCCCCCAAATTTTCACTTTATGAAAGCACCATGCATTACAAAGCTCCCCGTGGTTGTGTTTTTTAACACACGCTGTTCCATCACCAATCCCCACAGTTTTAACTTCTCTCCACCGCTGAGTTCCGTCTCCTGCTCCCCTCCGGCAGCCCGCCATCCGCAGGCGTCTTCTGTGTTTGTGTCCGTGATTTTAGTGAGCATGACTCCGTGCCGTGGCTCTTTGGCTCGGCCATTCCTAACAGCACCAGTGCACCTGGGTCCCCTGACCCATTTCTCTATCTTCTACCTGCTCCTGCACTCCTAGTTCTTTCCTCCTCGCTGTGCTCCGGGGCCAAGGGGTGAACCAGGCATCCCTGCCCCCTTTCCTAACTTTCTTTTAGAATATATAATTCATTGGGGGATCCCAAGTGATGTTCAGGA
The DNA here is from genome assembly GCA_021461705.1 of Cryptotis parvus. Taxonomy (NCBI): domain Eukaryota; kingdom Metazoa; phylum Chordata; class Mammalia; order Eulipotyphla; family Soricidae; genus Cryptotis; species Cryptotis parvus. The sequence goes on from JAJIBD010006140.1 coordinate 6,944, forward strand.
CGCATAGGACCCCCGGGTGATTCTTTTGTGTGTGTGTGTGTGTGTGTGTGTGTGTGTGTGTGGTGGAGGAGCGGTTCAGTGCAGGGGCCACAGCGATGCCGCGGTGGCTCTACAGTACAGAGGGTCCCTGGGGACACCTCAGCGGTGCTCAGGATCCAACATGGCACGAGCCTTAGCTCCTGGGCACTCTCGCTAGCCCAAACACAGTATCTCGTTTTCAGAAGATGACAGCACCAGCAGTAGTTTCATTCGTGAGCCTTCCAGCATCACACTTTCCCCAGTGTCAGCCTCCTCCACACTGTTGCCCCGTGCCCTCATTATAGCATTTAAAATGGGAAAGGTTACTGAGGGATCAAAGCGATAGTTCAGTGGGTAGGATAGTTCAGTGGGTAGTCAGCCTTGTGTACAGCTGACTCGCGTTTGATCCCTGGCATCCCATATGGTCCCCCAAGCCCCGTCAGGGAATAATTCCTGATCGCAGAGCTAGGAGTAACCTCTGAGTACTGTTCAGGGGGTTTGGGAACCCCCCCCAAAAAAAAAAGAATATTATTGAGTTAATGGACGTTCTACCGCCTTCCCTTCTTCGCCTGTTTTCTCTGTGCTAATCAGCAGGTGTCTGTCTGTCAGCCCGCGGTCGCCTGTGCTCTGTTATCGCCACGTCTGTCGTCTCATCCTGTTCGGGGGTTGTGCTTTGTGGGGCGCACGCCTGGTGGTGCACAGGGCGTAATCCTGACTCTGCACTCAGGGGTCATCCGGGCTTGAGGAACTTTGGGGGTGCTGGGATTGGACGGGGTCCAGCTGAGTGCAAGGCAAGGCCCTCCCTGCTGTCCTATCTCACGGCCCCTCCCCATCTAGTCGTGTTCTCTTTCGTCCCTTCCTTAGGGGTTTCACATGTCGTTTCCTTTCTGGGTGTTTTGGGGGGGGGGGGAGAGGGGGGCTGACCCTCACAATGCTCAGGGGCTGCTGCTCAGGGAACTATAATTTTTATTTAGTTTGAACTGTCCAAAAGCAAGTAGATAAAATGTTTGTTTGTTCCTCAAGAGTTGAAATTACGATTTTAAAATTGAAATATTTCTTTATCATTTTAGGCCAGTCTGCTTAGTTTTACATGAAATTCCTTTTATGTCGACTTGGTTCTTACTTGTGTCAACGTTCAGGTGAGTCAGATCAGACGTTCTGCGGAACATTTTCAGTGTACCTCGGACAGAATGCGCTCACTGCCGGCGTTGGCGCGTGGAGAAGTGACGGGTCTTTTCCCCAACTGTCCCCACAGCATGCTGCCTCTCCTGCTGAAAGACGAGCTCCTCCTGCCCTCCGTGGTGACAGCCGCGGCGTTCTTTGTGGCCTGTGCCTCTTCCTTTTCCATATTCGAGAAGGCCTCGGAAGGGGAGCTGCGGCTGAAGGCCTTCTCCACGTCTGTTCGGAAATTCCTCCCGTGGGTCACCACGCTGCCCAGAGTGATTCGGCGTTTGGTGAGCTGCTCCGTTTGAAGGACTAGCACTGAGCAGAGTGCCGGTTCTTAAAGCAGCTAGTCCCACGTCACTTTGTCCTTTATAGTATTTTTTGGAGACAGACCTCCCATAAATCCACCTGTAAAATCTGCCCATCTGGGTCTAGGGAAATAAATGGCCCAGAGAAGGGGCGGAGCAATGCTGGTGTGCGAACCGCCCCAACAAAACCTCTAGCAGGCGCTTGTACCCCTCTGCGGAGTCCCCCCCCCCCCCCGTGTCTGCACTGTCACCCCGGATGTGTCCTCTAAGTGGAATATACCATTCTGCCGGGTTGCCATAACAACACGCCCCAACAGATGGCTCAGGCAGCCTACAGCCTTTTCCCCTGGTCGAGAGCAGGGCTCCGTGTGGGCTGGATCTGAAGAGACTCTTCCTGCGAGTGCCTGTGTTGAGGGTCTGCCTCTCCCCCTTGCTTGGAAGGATCCTGGTCCCGATAGGACTCATTTTTTTTTTGGGTCACACCCGGCGATGCTCAGGGGTTTTTCCTGGCTCTGCACTCAGGGAATTACTCCTGGCGGTGCTCAGGAGACCATATGGGATGCCGGAGATCGAACCCGGACCGGCACGGGCGCGGCCAGTGCAAGGCCAACGCCCTACCCGCTGGGCTATCTCTCTGGCCCCTATTTTTAAATTTTTTTTTTAAAATTTTTTTTCCTTCAAATTTTATTACACCACTTTTAGACTTACAATTGCAAGATGCTCATGTAGAGTTTTGGTTCTACAGTGTTCCAACACCCATCCCTCCACCTGAACCCATCTCCCATCACCAATGTCCCCACCTCCCTCCCCCTCCCACCCCTCAACTACTTGGTGGGTTCTGTATGTCTTTTCTCTCCTCTCTATCTCTCCCTCCCGCCTACCCTTCCTACACATTGTAGAATGCAGTACATTAAAGGACATAACTGTTTCCACTAGTTTGATGGACCACGTGGCTGCGTGAGTTAGGGGCCTCATGGTCAGCATCCAGAAAGTGATTATGGCGGCTAATGTGGTGGGCGAGTCTCATCCGGCTGCTTCCGGGACCCCCAGAGGTGATGGGCCCACTCCCAAAACCCATCTGTCTACCTGGGGGCCCCATGGTCAGCTGAGCCTGGGGAAAGCTGAGTTCCAGCTTCCCCAGGTGCGTCTGAGGCCCGGCCTGCTATGGCTCGTCGCCCCAGGGCAGCTCCTTTCTGTTCTCTTTATTTAAGCCTTCCTGGTGGCTCTGAAGGGATGTCACTGTATTCTGTTTCTACTGGTGCCACTATAGAATTGACACAACTGGCACTTCTCGGTGAGGTGCCTGGTCACATCTTTTGACCTATTATAGTCATTTTTTTCCTTCCATTCTTATTTAGGAATTGTGCAGTTTTTAAATTTTTTTAATTTTTTTTGCTTTTTTGGGTCACACCCGGCAAATACTCAGGAGTTACGCCTGGCTCTGCACTCAGGAATTACTCCTGGCGGTGTTCAGGGGACCATATGGGGATGCCGGGATCGAACCTGGGTCGGCCCCGGGCAAGGGCGAACGCCCTGCCCACTGTGCTATAGTGGCACATTGTGCAGTTATTCATATATTCCTGATGTGGGTTCCAACTAGATATGCCTTGTGAATATCTTCTCCCATCCTATGGCTTGCTCTTTAACTTTTTGCTTTTAAAAAATATTTATTTACTTGGTGCTCAGAGATAACTTCTGGCAGTGCTCAGGGACCATACGGGGTGCTGGGGATTGAACTTGGGTCAGCCACATCAGGCAAGTGTCTTACTTGCTGCTCTCTCTCCAGCCCTGTTTGTTTTTGGAAGAGGGGCCACACACCCAGCTGTGTTTAGGGCTTACTCCTGGCTCTGGACTCAGGGATTACTCGAATAAAATGTTACCCTGAATTTTCTTTAACTTGTTCATGCATTTCCCTAACTAATGAAACACTGAGGCCTGGGCTGTTTTTTTTTTTTTTTTTTTTTCATATGCCTCACTGTGCTTTACTATGGCACTAACGCAGCTGGAAAGAAATATTCAGTGATTTTGGAGTGTCAGTTACTATTTGCCATGGAAAACTTTCAAAGGCAGTGTGTGGGTTCTTGAATTAGTTTAGAATCTTTCAGGGTTTGTTTTGCTTGTTGGGTCAGATATGGTGATGCTCAGGGGTTACTCCTGGCTCTGCACTCAGGAATTACTCCTGGTGGAGCTCAGGGGACCATATGGGATGCCGGAGATCAAACCCAGGTCGGCCGTGTGCAAGGCAAACGCCCTATCCGCTGTCCTGTCGCTCCGGCCCCAGTTTAGAATTTCGTTTGATTTTTGGGCCGTGGCTAACTGTACCCAGGTTGCTGTCCTTTAGACTCTGCAGCTGACCAGGTTTGATCCCCGCCACTCCACAGGGTCTTCTGAGCCCCACCAGGCGTGACCCTGAGCACAAAGCCAGGTATAAGCTCTGAGCGCCCGTGTGGGGTTCGCACAGGGGCTGAGATTCACCTGAATCAGGCGCTCGGTTCTTATATTCTGCTCTTTACAGGCCTAACGCCGTGTCACTAGCATGTGTGGATTGCATCTTTTCTCCAACTCAGTGATGTTTCTTCTCTCCATACAGTTTTTCATCTCAGTAATCAGCATGGTCCTTTTGGCGCTGATGACCGCCACGCTCGACCCTCCCGAGACTCTCCCAGACTTGTTTGCTGTCCTGGTGTGTTTCGTGTCCTGCTTAAACTTCCTGTTCTTCTGGGTGTACTTCAACATAGTCATCATGTGGGACTCCAAATGCGGAAGAAACCAGAAGAAAATCAACTAGCTGCGTCCCTGAGCAGAAGGGGAAATGTGACTGGTGCGAAGATGTTTGGTGAATATTTGGCTATGTATAAATGACATTATTTTCCTCGAGAATTATGGAGTTACAGTAAAGGAAACGGTGATACCTCCTTGTTGCCTGCACAGTATAAATGTGTGTGGAGACCATAACCTCAGAGTTTTAGACTTGCTATATTGTATGAACGAGACAATTTTATTAACAATCATAAATTGTCCTTGATCTTAAAATTTTCTTTGGAAATGCACTTTATCATCTTGGAAAAAACCTGCAAATACAGGGAGAATTTAGCCCCTTCTTTTGAAAGAACATTGCTAATTTTAAGATTTTTGCGTCACACCGAGCTTACTCCCAGTTCTGTGCTCAGGGGCCATACGGGATGCTGGAGAATGAACCCAGGTTGGCTGTGTGCAAGGCATGTGTTCCCGCTCTACAACTGCTCCAGCCACGAAAACCACTTTTTATTTCTTTTTTGGGTCACACCTGGCAATGCTCAGGGGTTACTCCTGGTGGTATTCGGGGACCATATGGGATGCCGGGATCGAACCCAGGTCAGCCACATGCAAGGCAAACAACCTACCCACTGTGCTATCACTTTGGCCCTGTGCTAACACTTATCACTAATTTTTAAATTCACATTTAGTTTTCCTCAGTTCTAGACATCATTGTTTACATCTTGGGTACTGAATGTGATAATTATAGTGAGAAAGCAATTTTTTTTTTTGAGAAAGCAATTTAAACTACTTGGAGTTTGAACATTCTTACTACATGTGAAACTCGAATCTAACAAGGCAAAAAACCATGTTATTTCTCAAACTGTTCATTAACTTAGTTGCAATTAAGCAATGAACTTTTCCTTAATTTAAACTGCTATTTCAGGTAGCTTTCTTTTGGCTTGTGGGCCATGCCTAGCAGTGCTCAGGTATCCTGTATGTCAGGTATTGAACCAGGACTGACCACAAGCAAGGCAAGCACCGTAACTCGGAGCACTGTCTCCCAGTGCCTCGGTTTATAATTCTCAAGACCCTGGTTGTAACGTCTAATGTCAGTCATTCTGTGGAACGGCCATCCTGCTGTTCCTTTATGACATGGTCCAGGCTTTCCACTGACGTGCTCACGTTGCCCTCTTAATGCTGGACTTTCATTATGCTGGTGTTCACTGCTAAGGATAGTGTTATATCCATCTTGTACTTTCTTGCGTACAGATGTTTTCTTTAGTCTCGGTGATAAAAATTAAAGTAGTTATCTTCCCATTAACCTTTCTTGGGAGAGGTTTTTTCTAGGGGGGAGGTGCTTTGGGGTCATACTTGGCAGTTATGAAGAACTGAACCAGGGTTGATCACATGCTAAACAAATACCTTAACACCTGTACTATCTCTTTAACCTGACCTATTATTTTTTATTAATTTTGTCTGTTATGGGGCCACAAGCAGCCATGTCCAGGGCATATTCCTGGCTGTGCTTAGGAGTTCCCCTGGCAGTGCTTGGGGAACCACATGGGATGCCGGAGATTGCACCCGGATCACCTGTGTGCGGGGCAGATCCCCTCTATATTAGCTCTCTGGCCTCAGCCTATACATAGAGCCATTAAAGCGTACCTGTCTGGTGGTGTATTTAAAAACACAAATACACACACACAAGAACTCTGGCTCTAAACACAAAGCCACAAACTGATGGAGGGTGTTGTTTCTAAGTCTGATAAAGGAAGTGGGTTTAGATGAAGCCTAAATGACAAGTCTTTTCTTCCTCGAAGCACATGTGCATAAAGACTTGGAGGGCAGGTGAGCAGAGACGCAGCGTGGCCTTGAGCGGCGCCACATCAGCGGGACGCAGCTGCTCCAGCCTCCATCTGTAATCCCTGCGCTCGCCGGCCTCCATCTGTAATCCCTGCGCACGCGCGTCAGCAGCTTGGCCGGCACACTCAGACTTCGAAGACTTTTTTTTTTTTTTTTTTTTTTTTTTTTTTTTTTTTTGGTAATAGCGTATTTGTGTAACACAGCATGTTGATTTAAACCAATGAGGAAATTCTAACTTCCCAGATAATGGAATAGGGCAGTGTGTTTGAAAACAAACATAAACAATGGAATGCACAGTTCTTACAGGTAAGCTCAATAACCGAGAGTCTTTTCTGGCCCTGGAGATGGCCCGCAGGACAGGAGCGCTGCCTCTGCACGTGAGAGCCGCGTCTCCAGCAGCAGTCCGGGAGTGGCCCCAAGTACCTTGCCGGGCACAGCCCCAAGCACTGCTGGCACTGGCCTATAAGGGAAAATCCAGACAATGTTGTATATCGCTGGAGAGCGTAGCTTTTATGGCCAGTTGTGGCAATTATCTTAATGGTCTCAGCTACTAGACTTTAAGGAGACTTCATTTTGAACTTGGAAGAATTAGGTTCTAAAATCTCCAACATGTACATTGAATAAGAAAAAAAGACAAACAGTTCCAAAGCACTTAGGCGGCTTTGGGCTTCAGGGATGTTTCCTAATACTGACGCTTTCTGAGGTTCTTGGGGCCAGAACAGTACAGTGGGCAGGGCGTTTGCCGGGAGCGCACGGCCAGGAGTGACCCCAGAGCAACGCCGGCTGTGGCCCTTAAACAGGTTTCTCAGGTCCTACATGCCCGTGGTGAACTATTTATTCTAAATTATTTGCAAATTCCTTTGGAGGGAAGGCAAGTGTTTGTTTCCTACGGAGAACAGGGCATACGTGCAGTGTTTGTTTCCCTACGGAGAACAGGGCATACGTGCAGTGTCTGTTTCCTACGGAGAACAGGGCATCTCAAGTGTCGAGTGCGTCACATAGGAAAGGCAGAGAAGTCATTTCCTTTAAGTTCCCTGCCATAGCATTCTGTCCAGATGACAAACCGCAAGGGAAGCGAGGGAATCATTCACAAAAGTCCAAGCAGCGGGGAGCAGTCTCTGCTGAAGAGGCAGAGGAGACGGATGGGGCGGATCGCAATGCGGTTGGGTCCCCACATCTTAAGTCTCAATCGGTCCCTCTCCGCCTCCCACCACACAGCACGTCTCCCTAAGATCCGGGCCAAGTGTGTTCCTGCCTCTGCTACCCTGCCCCCCACAGCAGCGTGAGTTTTATACGTGGATCTTTCGCTTTGCCCTTCATGTGGCCTCTGTGATAAAGCGAGAGTCATCTGAGCTACCATGAGAACTGGGAAGTGCTTCTGAGCCTACCCAGCTGTCCTGAAATGCAAAAGTTTAGTCTATCAAGAGGCCAGACGTACAGTGACTTTTAATGTTATTAAGCTCACGGCAGCCTAACTTGGATGACGACGAAACCAATCAACCTGCGAATGCAGTTCCCTGCGAATGTAGGTTTCTTTGTGTTTTGGCAAAACAAAGATTCAAACAAAACAAACATCTGGAGGGGGTTCAGATACTGCTCAAAGGTCTTTAAGTTCAGTAGTTTAGGACAGCTTCATGTTAAAGGTACAGAAAAAGGCATCACATTATTTATGAAAGGAGACGTGATATTGTGGAATTTTCTACCCATACCTATTGGTGATGAGGGCTTACTCCTGAGTGCAGAGAATCACCCAGGGAATCACTCCTGGTACATTTGTGGTACCATACGTGATACTAGGGCTCAAACCTGGTCTACCACATGCAGGCAAGTGCCTTCTTTACTACTGCTCCAGCACCAGGATATGAAAAATATTTTTTTTTAAATTAAATCACTGTGCTATACAAAGTTGTTCATGACTGAATTTCAGAGCTTTTCTCTGCTTTGCAAATGCCCTGCCCAGCTCTCTCTCTCTCTCTCTCTCTCTCCTCTTCCCCCTCCTTCTCCCGCCCTCCCTTAAAATAAAAATGAGAAAAAAAATGAATTTCAGTCATACAGTGTGCAAAAACCTGTCTCTTCACCAGCGTACATTTTCCCAGCACCAGTGTCCCCAGTTTCCCTCCTGGCCCTTCCCATCACCGCCCCACAAACCCTGCCCGCCTCTACTGCAGACACTTTTCCTCTCTTTCTCCCCCTCTGGCTACTGTGGTTTTACAATACTGTTACTAAAGGGCATCAGCTATATCCCTTCACCCCTTCAGCACCCCAGCTCTTGTCCAGAGTGGTCATGTCCAACTACCATTGTCCCCTCTGTCCGAATGTCCTCACTTCTGTTGTCTTTAGATAGAACTCTGATGTGAAAATTTATTTTGCTTTTTGGGCCACACCCAGCAATGCTCAGGGGTTACTCCTGGCTCTGCACTCTGGAATTACGCCTGGTGGTGCTCGGGGGACCATATGAATGCCAGGGATTGAACCTATGTTGGCCACGTGCAAGCTAAACGCCCAACCCGCTGTGCTATCAGTGGCCCCAGACGTGAAAAATTTTATTTATTTTTATTTTATTTTATTTTGCTTTTTTGGGTCACACCCAGCAACGCTCAGGGGACCAACCATATGGGATGCTGGGGATCAAACCCTGGTCGGCTGCATGCAAGGCAAACGCCCTACCTGCTGTGCTATCGCTCTGGCCCCAGATGTGAAAAAATTTTAAACTTTGAAACCATTTCTTCTTATAAGCACAGAACTCCCTAGACTAAAATAAAAAATTCATTTCGAGAGAGTAGGTTCACCAAAGCTGCCATTTTCATAAACACTTTATTAACAAGTATCCAAAATGCGTGTAGAAAGCGTACAGAAATGGATGTAATACAAGTCAAGCGTCTGTTCTAGGTGTGAGCTCCCACTAAAGGGGCCAGAAGAAACATATTATTTACATTGAGACTGTCTACTGGGGTGTGCAGAAAGCTTAAATTAGCTGCGAGAAATCTTATCTGGACGTGCACCTGCCTTGTGCTCTGAGGTGGCGCTTACTGGGCAGATTAATCGCGAACATTTCTCCTGTGCCCTTCAGTCCGCTCGGGCAGATGCACAAGTCGGCGCTCACCATGTGTGCGCTTCTTGGGGATGCCTGTGGGATATGAGACGCATATTAAATCATTAAGAATTAGCTTCCAAATTAACATGCTTCTCCTGTGCGACTTAACACTCGGGCAGACATTCTCTGGGTAGCTAGTTTAGTTAGATGCTCAAAGCTTCTCCTTGGCGTATTCTGTGGGTTCCTTTGCTAGTCCACACTTCCTTTGAAGTGTCCTTCGCAGGGAGACTCAGGACTGACCTCCAGCCGCCAGGACTGCGGAGGCGACCGGGAGGGCTTTAGCGGGGATCCCACAGACACCGGGCTCTCTTAGCGAGTGTCCCTCTGGGGACTACTACTGGCGGCAGAGATCAGCCGCTTGGTCCTAGGAATGGTGTGAGAGGAAGTCTGAAGCCTGCGCCCCAGGGCAGAGTCCAGGCACACCTCGGCCCACAGGCGGAGCCCACCGGGCGCTCCCAATGTTACTCCCTCGCAGAGAGGAGTGTGGGGCCACCAGAAATCAGCTGTGGACCAACCTGGAGGGGCTTGGGGGACCGCACAGTGTCCTATGAACCGTCTCGCTGGCTCGAGAGCTGACTTCATGTCCACACATGGGCTGTTGACCGGAAGTCAGCTTCCGCCAATTCTCACTTGGTCCGGAGGCCCATAGGTCTAAACACTCTACATTTACTTCATAGTCTCATAGGTTGTTTTCCTAAAAATCTGATTTTTTGGGGGCTACACCTGGTGGTGCTCAGTGGCTACTCCACCTAGTTCACTGTTTGGGTATCCGCACGTGCTGGGAATCTAATCGGCCTCCTGCATGCAAAGCACGCACACCAGTCCTGAATCTAATCAGCCTCCTGCATGCAAAGCACACAGTCCTGCGCCGACTCCCCCAGCCCCTGCCTTATAGGCTACTAACACGCAGCTGTCAGCCCTAAAGCTGCTACTATAAAGGAAAGACGATCATTCATGAGAGCCAGTACGGAGGGGGAGCTGGCGGGGTGAGGGGAAGAGCTCATGCTCTGCATGCGGGATTCTCCCAAGCACGTCTGGGACCCCCAGACATGTGGCCCCGAAACACCAGGCCGAGAGGACCGTCGACTATGGCCCCTAAACCAAAAAACCTTTTCAAAAGTTACTCGGGGGCTGGAGTGATAGCCCAGCGGGTAGGGCGTTTGCCTTTGCAGCGGCCGGCCTGTGCCGCCCGGGTTCGATCCCGGCATCCCATATGGTCCCCGAGCACTGCCAGGAGTGATTCCTGAGTGCAGAGCCAGGAGTAACCCCTGAGCATCGCGGGTGTGACCCAAAAAGCAAAAAAAAAAAAAAAAAAAGTTACTCCGGGGAGGTACTCGTCAAGCCAGTTCCTGTCGTTTCACAAGGCGAAAACTATCGGTGGCATCTCAGTGGCAGTTTAGGGGAGACAGGCCTTAAGGTCGCGACGCTTATCAAGGAGCTGCGACGGACCTGTCGTGTCTGTTCAGCACCTGTGACCACACCAGGCTCTGCCAACGTTTCCCGACTGACCTGACTGCTAAAACTGCGGAGAAAAAGAATTTAAGGCCAAACTGGGGACCCAGCAAAAGGAATACTTTGGTCACCGTGCCAACGGCGACAAATGTCAGAGCCTGGGGAGAAGGTAGTAGCCACGCTGTCCCCGAGGCGTTGCCTCCGGACACTTCGGAAACCAGATTAGAGCAATCGTGCAGGATTACGCCCCCCAAGCAGGAGCCCCCCACCTCGCCTCGCCGCTCCAGGGAAGCAAACAAGTCGGTCGCAGTCTAGACCCCGGCTCCCACGTGACAGCCAGAGCACGGCCATGCCCCACACTGCTCTGCCCACTCTGACGGCTGCAAGTAGAGCCCGCCAGGCCCTGGTCCACACTGCTCAGCCCACCTCTGACGGCTGCGGTGGGGCCCGCCAGGCCCTGGTCCCACACCGCTCCGCCCACCTCTGACGGCTGCGAGTATAGCCCGCCAGGCCCTGGTCCGAGTTAGGGTGACAGAGAGGCTGTTTCCTTGGTCCCCCCAAGCTTCTCACAAAGGGCCACGTCGTCATTATTCCTCCACTCATGGAGTCAATACCTGGATCCCCCGGACTCATTTCCTTTGCTCGAGCTAAGAGGGTCCAATCGCGGCTCGTGTTCTTGAGCGATTACAAAGCGCCGAAAGGTCTGCATTGCCCGCTGCTTTGTTAACCATAATCAAAGCTCCAAACAGCCCGTCCAGTTTCCAGATGAAGGCTGCTAAAATCAGCTCCGGAGAACTCGGGCAGGGCCACCCACAACACTGGGATCACACTGGAGGGCCCACATGGCCGGCACAGACTGCAGCACTCTGCGCGCACAGCCGGCCCACGGCTTTGCTTTTGAAAGGCTCTGGGGGTGAAATGGTCCGAGTTGCTTTCCCAGAGGAGACCCTGGGCATGGAAGGGGGCAGGGCGGGCAGTGGGTGACATGAGGGGCCGTGAGCAACTCTGAAGGCGACCACTCCCTCGGCCGGACCAGCTGGCAGCTGTGACAAATGCACAGAAAAGCCCGGCGAGAGAGCAGAGAGCAGAGGGCGCTGGGGAAGGCCCGGGCTCACAGTCCCATAGGCTCTCTCTCAAGCAGGGAGAGTGACAGGAGGCGGAAACAGCCGGGATTCGGAGGATGGAGGAAAAGAGGGAAGGTACTTCCCAAGGACTGTGTGTGGAAAAAGCAAGTCACGGGGAGGCGAAGACACAGGGAGCAAAGTGGAGAGGCCGGGGTGGGCTGCTGTGCAGCAGGTGTCCTAGCACCCGCTCAGCACCCCCTGCGGGAGAGCCCTCAGCACCCCTGCGGAGAGCCCGGTGGGGGGGAGGATAAACCGGTTAGTATGCAGGAATAAAAGGAGACAACCGTGTGGTCTCCAGCCTTACCACTAGGCTGAATGATGCCCAGGAAGGTGAGAAACGCGGGCGCTGGCAAAGCAGCACAGCAGGGCACCTCGCCTGGCACGAGCGGCTGGTGGGGGGGCTCTCGCACCCGCAGGCTCGGGGGGTGGCCTCTCGCACCCACATGGTCACCTGCGCCCCACCAGCAGTGGTCCCTGAGCACAGCTAGGTGTGTCCCCCCAAAACAAAATTGCGGCAACATCTGGAAACTTCTGGAAACTCTTAATATTGATGCCACTGCGTCTGAGATCACGGTAGCTCACGGTGTGGCCCTTTAGCACCAGGTACAATAAATACGAACGTAGTATCATGATTCAATTGCCTCTTGCCAGTATGTTATAATAAGCTCCATACATACAAATAAAATTTTACTTGCATTACTAAATCTATAGGAACTGTTTTGGAAGGAACTATGTAATTAATATAAGATAGTGTGAATCGATTTAACACATGTCCACATTCAAACACTTTGTAGGTCTTATTCAGTAAGATGTGTGCTACAGAACACATCTGTGTGGTCTAATTAGCTGCTTAAAACCCCACTCTGTACTCTGACTTTTAAAGCTTGTCTAGTGAGTGTTCCACATGTGCCCTTAAACTATTCTCCTTTTGTTTATAAGAATAGGTTCCCCAGGCCAGGGAGAAATACCGGGGGTAAGGTGCTTGCGCTGCATTTTATACACCCTAGTTCAATCCCAGGCTCTCTGTATTGTCATCTGAGCACCACCAGGAGTCACTCCTGAGCAGAGCCAGGAATAGCCCTTGAGCACCCTTTGGGTATGGCCCAAACAGATTTTCAACACTCATGGCCAAACTTTCCTAATCACTTGAATCACTTGTCTTCCTGTTGTTCATCGATTTGCTTGAGTGGGCACCAGTAATGTCTCCATTCATTGGGAATGAGGTCCATTATTGTTACAGTTTTGGCATATCAAATACACCACGGGTAGCTTGCCAGGCTCTGCTGTGGCTCTGGGCTCATCCCACAGGGCCCAGTCTTTTTCCATGTCAGACCATCAACCATCCAGGGCCCACGGGGCAGAGCCCTGGATGTAGACAAGCCTGTCTCCTGTCTGTCATCTGTCAATGCAGCTGGGCACCGCAGCCACACCTGCAACACCTCGAGGGGCAGGAACTTTCCTAATAGATGATACCAAATCTGATAATGTTAACAAACTGTTTTTTTTTTTTTTTTTTTTTTTTTTGCTTTTTGGGTCACACCTGGCGATGCTCAGGAGTTGCTTCTGGCTCTGCACTTAGGAATTACTCCTGGCGGTGCTAGGGGACCATATGGGATGCCGGATATCAAACCCGGGCCGGCACAGGCCGGCCGCGTGCAAGGCAAACGCCCTACCCGCTGGGCTATCGCTCCAGCCCCCAAATGTTAACAAACTGTAACTGGAGCCAAAGAGTGGAATTTAATAAGGCTAAACTTAATTTTTTTTTTTCTTTTTTGGGCCATACCCGGCAATGCTCAGGGGTTACTCCTGGCTCTTCACTCAGGAATCACTCCTGGCGGTGCTCAGGGGACCATACGGGATGCTGGGGATCGAACCCAGGCTGGCACAGGCTGGCCGCATGCAAAGCAACGCCCTACCCGCTGGGCTATCGCTCCAGCCCTTGTTTTCAGCTTTAAAAGGCTTTACTTATCACAGGTTCAGGCATACAAATCAGCAAGAGGAAAAACCCAGTGTTTAGGATTCCCGGCTAGAACCCCAGACACGTGTAGGCCAAGATAGCGGCTACCACGTGTAGAGGCCCTGTAAAAAGGAGAAAAAGACAAGACTCCCAAGAAGGGTACAAGCTCACAAAGAGAGAGCCGAAAGAGAGAGAGAGAGAGAGAGAGAGAGAGAGAGAGAGAGAGAGAGAGGAGAGAGAGAGAGAGAAGGCTAAACTTAATTTTTAAAAAGGTGAAAACGTTACCTTATTTTAAGATGGCTTTAAGGAAATCATAGCTGTCAATATGATGATGCACTTCTACAGGGGAAAAAAAACGTTTTGTCAGAAAACAGCTCAAAGCAAGTTGTCAGTCAATAAAGCGGACTAAATGCAGAATCAGAATAAAATTCAAGCACCTAAAGCTTCATTTACACTTAAAATAGCATCTTTGAGGCTAGAGATTCCCATTTCAATATCCTACCACTTGACCTGATTTTACTTAAGCATTTAAAATTTCAGGGTGCGCCCACCTCCCACAGCCGCCTGCCGACCCAAGCACCAGCCCTGCTCTCCAGATTCTCCGACTCAGTCTCCGAGGAGAACCAAGCCAAGCGCCAAAGTCACGGCAACCCATCTCTCAGTGCAAGCTCTCGGCAGGCTCGGGAGGGGACAGGCCCTGCGCTGCAGAGGTGCAGCAACAACGCCCACACAAAACAGTAGCAGAGGCTCGACTAGCAGCGGATAGGCTGGCAAATCCTCAGACACGGACTTCACACCCCGTGGTTAGACAGAACAATTTCCACAAATTTTATTTTACTTAAGAATTTTTGATCATTCATTTAGCCGTTTGGTTGTAACAAGCAATGTAAAACAAATTCTTGTGTGGCTGCTAAGGGGGCAGTCATGGGGGAGGCTGAGAAAATGGAGGCAATGGTGGCGGGAAGGTCCCTCAGCTGGCGGGACTGTAGGAGCCCCCAAGCCCGTAACGCTGTGTTATGAACGTCCCTGGGGGCCAGGGTGTTTAAACAGTGTTTCAGAGGCCAGAGCGGTAGGACAGCGGGCAGGCGCTTGCCTTGCACCCGGCCAACCCGCATTTGATCCCGGCATCCCAGAGCATGGCCAGGAGTGATTCCTGAGCGCAGTGCCAGGAATCACTCCGTAAACCCTGAGCATCGCCGGGTGTGACCCAAAAAGAAAGAAAACATAGTGCTTTTAAAAATTAATTTTACAAAATGTGGAGTAATTTACTTCCATCCAGAAATTTGTCACTCTCGTTTATTCTATACATTATAATGACTTGTCCGATGTGCAAATTAGATTCTATAATTCTGTGGGCAGGACTGTTTGTCTATTTATCAGGGTGTGCTTAAAGCTAGGAGAGTTCCTGGCTCACCCAATAAAGTGAATGAGGCGTATTAGGAGACAGCGATTTACAAATGTCTGAAAGATTTCGACAATTCCTTAAAATTCTCTCGTATGTTTCCATCCAGTCCGTCCACAGGCACCTTGGCTCCCCCTCTCGCACCAGGTTCTCTGTGAGGGTCCTGAGTGACAGCACAGAGAAACGTTTGGTTCGTTTGCAGAGGTGCGGCCCAGGAGAGTCGTACCCAGACCACTGCAATATCCTACAAAGCCACAACCAGTAGCTTTGTAGAAACACTCAGCCAGGTGCTGTGGAAGCGAAGAAGAGGCCGCGATTTAGCGTTACCTCGGCAAAGCGGGGCGAGAGCCGCAGGTAACCTCCGAGGCAGCTCTGGAGGAATGACGGGTGCTTAGGAGACGGAGGGAAGAAAGAGCTGTCAGGCCTGGAGTCCAGGGATGCGGTCCCAGAAGGCTGGAGTGAACGAAAACGATTCCTTTCCTCCTGAGGCCTGAGCTGGGTGGAGAAAAACCACCATATTGTTACCCAAGTCCCCTCTGGACTATCTAATTAGTGACTCTACAGAGACCTGCTTTATTATTGCATCTCGGTGGGGCGGGAACTCCAAACACATAATCCACTTAGAGAATTTTACTCATTTTTGAGAGGTTTTTCTGACTGTGCTTAAGAGTTAAAGTGAAAAAAAAAAAATAGCCCACCTGTCAGGTGACAAAAAACCAATTTCTACCAAACGTGCCAGAATAATTTTTTCTTCCTCCTCAAGAACAGTTAGTCTTGAGTCTGTTGCGTTACTGTCTTCTTATAGTATTTTTATTTAATAAAACCTATTAAGACTACCATACAAATCTCTTTACTTATGCTTTTATCTTTTAACTGATCAATTTTTATATTGCTGACATCCCTTCTTCTCCATTCGTTCATTTAAAAATTCATAGTATGTGAGCTATGTCTCTGGAGAAAATGTCTATAAAATTTGTTACAGCTGGCAAATGTGTATGAGTCAGTGATAGCACATGACTAAATGCTTTACAGAAAATAAAATTTGTTTCTGTAGTAAGCAGAACTGTTTAAATGTTATTTATTTTTATGTTTCCAAGAAAATATATTGTGAAGTGCTGCATTGATTTGACATGCAGCAATGTCTGTGTACACGCTGTAGAAGGAAGATTTATGGAACCTTTGCACAACTCGTTTAATTGAATTTTCCAAATCTCTCACCACACACAAATAATCAATATCTTTTGCAGAGAAAACCAGTCAGAATTATTACGGTCTTTCGTTTCAATTCTGTTGTCATCAGCACATACAGAGCACCTGGATATTTGTAACGCCGAGTACAAGTTATTTACACCTCTTAAACACATAATTGCTACTGAGTGAGTTCAAGTCTATGCTCTACAATTTTTACTGATTATTTAAAAGATTAAAAATTATCAGACTTCCAGAGAAGTGTAAAGAAATTTAAATCATGGGAGAAATTATTTAAAAGGCCCTGAAAAGTAATAAAACCAGTTTGCTATTCCTTAAGGCCGGGACAAATCCCAAGGAAGAAACGGAACTGTGTTCCCCCGGCGGAGAGTGACGCAGAGTTGGCATCAGGGGTGAGCAAAGCGGGGCGCTGGGGCCGGCGTGACAGCGGGACCCTTCTGGCTGCCCGGGAGTCCCGGGTGTGTTCACTGGCACTGGTGCCCCAAAACAAATCCATTTTCAGTCTCCAGATAATCTAAATATTCATGTTTAAGAGGGAATTTTTGTTATTTCTCTTCGAGCTCATCACGTCTAAATGTCAAACCTTACTGCTGAAGTATTGGTCTGAAAAATATTATTCCATGCTAAGATACAATGAAAAGAGCCAAGCAGGAATATTTACCAAAACTGAGCGGGGGTTGGGGGTGGAGGAAGAACAACATATTTTTAAGTTAAAAAAATACTCGGTGGGTGGTTTCTGAATGAAAATGCCGCATCAAACTCTTTTGTGGTCTTAAGACAGAGCTGTGTGAAGTCTTCTACAGTCAAAGAATCTGAAAACTAGAAAATCTTTTCAAGATGATTATAGGATATAAGAACAGAGTAAGTTAGGTACAGAAAACAGCACTTTTTTTTTATGGCCAAAGTTTAAAATTCAAAAGTAATTTTTACCACAAACAGTTGAAACAATCAACCTTTTTGAACAATGTAAAGTTCAGATGAGCACATTTTTATTTAAAATATGCATACTTCAACCTACACAATTATTCTCAAGACAGCTAAGATGTGTTTTGGATTGAAGCTAAGTGCCTAGATTTCATATCTTGGCAAGGGCTTTACAATTTGCTTACATTCTTTTCAAAAAACATTTTGTTTACTGGAAGTCCTAGTCACAGGCAAACAATGATGGCATTTCCTAATATCTTCAGGGAAAAGAGATTCTGAATACTCCATAATGAATGCCATCTATTGACTGGAATATTTGTCTCATGTAGGGAGAGGCTGACTATGGAAAGCACATAAATTTCATGCCTTACCATGTGATGGCAATGTGACATTCCACTAGCACCAACCCAATGAATGGTCATATGCTTTAAATCTCGGCATAACAAATTAAAAATAATTGTGAAAATTCACATCCAAATCTAAGAGAAAAAGAACCTTTCATTTAATCTTTTTCTTAATAGTCATAACATCAATATTATTAAGGAAAGTGAAGTTAGGCTCACATCCTAAGTGAGCGAGAAAAGAAACTCCTTTGTTGAAGGACTGTTATTAAGCAGTCTCTTTTAGTCTCACACCCTACCAAAGCATTCCCTGACTTAAAGGTTCAGTTCTGAAATAACAGTTGCACTGCACATCTGCATATGACTGTATATGCTTTACATTTCTCTGGAATAAGTTATATAAGGTCCTAAAGGTTATGAGATGTCAACTAGTGTAAAACATTAGTGTTATTTTTATAATCACAAATCCCTGAGGAGGGGGGAAGACTATAACTGATATTTAGAAAGCTAGCACCTCTCCATGCAAAAAACCCTCTCTCTCTATTTCTAACTGCCTACAAATATAGATAGATGATAGATAGATAGATAGATAGATAGATAGGTAGGTAGGTAGACAGGAAGACAGACAGGTAGACAGACAGATACAGATAGAGATACAGATATGTAGATTCAAAGGACACATTTTAAGGGTAATGACAGCAGAAGAGTTGGAATTCTGATATCATTTAACTATTCTAGGAATTTTATAGAAATCTGAGGGAAAAAGAATCAGAAGGATATTCTTTTGAGAAACCATTAACTTGTTCATTCTTACTTCATAATTGTGTAATAAAATGCCATACATATTACAGAGTTGATTTTTGTAGCACATAATTTCAAATCTTAAGACGATTCCTCTAAGATTGAAAACATTTTAACAACTGGGTTTTAAATTAACCAAAAATCAAACAATCCAGTTTTAATATCAATTCTGGCACAGTACATGATGTGTAAAGAAAACACTCTTTAAATGAAGGCTAGATCATTTAAATCTCAAATTAGCCTGAGACGTCAAAACTTAACAAAATCTTCTTAATGTGCAAACGGGAGAGGTCGAACTTTTGAACAAGAAGATTCACCTGTCTGCACCCAGGTGTCGGTATGCATCACCTTTAACAGGACAAATAGAACAGAAACACGCATGGAGCTAGAGCCTCAGAGGGACTAGACAACTGCCAACCAGGCTACGATCTGCTGTTCAGAGCACGTGGTTCACTGAGCACCAAACCAAGAGCAAACCCTGAGCATGGCGGGTGTAGCTCTAAAATCCAAACACATATTAGTAATTGGGGAAAGAGGCGGGAGAGCACTTCCTAAAAACATATCATTTAAATCCAAATTACCCAGCCAATATTACTTTCCAAAAAATGAAAACTGATTGAGAAACTAATAAAGATTTGACTTCCTAAGAGATCAAGCTAGTGTTGCTCTTGCAAGGAATATTAATAGAAGATGATTCACATTATCTATTGACATACGACATTTAACTACTTAGTCCTCAGAGAAAATCTGGTGAAGGGGGGAAAATAGTTCAATGCCTAAAATACCAACGAATAATTTTAAGGCTAATCATGCATAAACATGCAGAGAATTAGTATACACTGAATAACAGTTTTTAATGTCATAAGAAATGCTTAGGGAAGAAATACTTTGGAGGAAAACTTTCATTAGCATAGATGATTCATATATTCTACAATTTTTTCTCTTCCTGTTTCTCAAAGGTATTCAGTGTAATTCTAATTCGTTCTGGGATATTACATTTAAAAAAAATCATGATAAACACGCAGCTTTCCATTATGATCCTTTAAAATCTGTAAAGGTAGGAGCCCGAAATAATGGAAATTGAGTAATACATGGTTTATAAGCCTTTTCTAAGGAAGAGTAAACTTCCATTAAAAACATTTTTGGCTACACAGAGCAATGCTCTGGGGTTACTCAGGGGACGGCATGGGATGCTGGGGACTGACCAGCACAGCCGCATCCAGGCAGGCATCCTGTGGGCCCCTTCATCTCTCTAGGCTCTCTACAGTCTTTCCTCATGGTGGTGGGACACCCACAAGAGCTCCCGAGGAGGCTGGGGGAGCTCCAGCAGCTTCCGCTGGTCATTAAGCCTTGGACAGTCTCTCTAGCACCAACGTTCGTGTTTAACGGAAATGACCAGAATCGCAGTGGGAATCAGTTGCTCATGCGGGGTCTCAGGAAGTGGGCTCTGCTCCGTCCTCACACTGGCGCCTCTGATCGCTGCCGGGGCCGCGGCCTACAGAAGGCCGGCTGGACTGTGGAACTGAGCGGCAGGAAGCCCCAGCGCTTTCACTGCAAACGCCCCACGGCTACTAAGCCCTTAAGTGTCTACTGCACAGATGGACTGAATCAGCCTCAATGTGTCAAACTGAGAGCTGCCACTTGGTGATAATTCCATGTCTCAGGAAGAACAATATGTTAGAATAAACAGACCACAAGCTTTGAGGTCAGACTTATCTTTACTTGGACATGCTAATCTTTTCTCAAGTTTTTAGGTGTCCCCCACACACCCCCAGCAGTGCTCAGGTTCACTCGGGCTGTGCTCAGGGCTTACTCCTGACGGTGCTCAGGGAACACACGGGGAGCCGCGGACGGAGCCGGGGCTGGCTCGTGCAGGTCAGGTCAGGGCTTCACTCTTATCCCATCCCGTGGCCTAGACGCTCTGTCCTGACCTTCAGGAACGGTGTTTTTGCACAAGTTACTTAACAACTTTTCAGTCTTTATCAACAGTTGATTGACAGTGATTGACAGCTATCATTTAGGGGTGCTGTCAAGATCAGGTCCCGGTGTTGAGAACAGGTGCTCAATGAACAGCGGTTATTGCTATAAAGGAAAAAGGGAGGGGGGAGGCGGAGCAATAGTCCGCAGGGGAGGCGTTTGCCTTGCATGTGACGACCCAGGCTCGACCCCCCAGCATCCCGTATGGTTCCCTACCACCCGTCACTGTCACTGTCTTCCCGTTCATCATCGATTTGCTCCAGCGGGCCCCAGTAACATCTCCATATGACCTGTCACATGCTAGTGTAGCCCAAGGGCACCTGCCTGCTCCAGGAACATAAAGAGCCTCAAACCATTCCATCAGGTCATGGGAATGAGGTCTATAATTGTTACTGGTATCTGGCATATCAAATAGAACACGGGTAGCTTGCCAGGCTCTGCCGTGCAGGTAGCATACTCCCTACCACCGCCAGGAATAATTACTGAGCGCAGAGCCAGGACTAACCTTGAGCACTGCCAGGTGTGACTCAAAAAAGCAAAAAGAAAAACCAACAAAAAGTAAACTAAATTGCGGCTGTCATTCTGAGACCTATCTCTGTTCTTAGACTGCTAAACAGCATCCCTGTCAGTAACTTAAAACAATCACCCGTAAGCTGGTCGTCTCAAGATTTTAGCATTTTACAGCGCCTGGTTATTTTCCTTATGCGTGTGTTCTGGGATGCGTGTTCTGGGATGCGTGTTCTGGCTTGGTATTCGTGTGTTCTGGGAACTAAACCTGCTCATTTAGTTTTCCATGCTGCGCGATGCTCAGAGGCAGGAGTTTACGGTCCATCAAACATCTTTAATGATCTGAAAGTTTTCAAAACACCAGTTGCGAAATAATGTTTTATGTTTTGTATATCCTAATGCACTATTAAAAGCTGCCATACTGTTGCTCCTACTTATTAGTATTCTTAAAAAAGAACTTTTGTAACGAAAGACAAAAAATTTAAGCGTTAAACTGAAAACTATTCCAAATGAGAGTAAGATTTTCCCTGAACTCTATTCAGGGAAGTTGACATTATCAGATATGGTCAACGGCCAAATGCAACATCAGGATTTTCAATTAAGATACACTCGTTGTAAAGTACATGAAAGAAACAAAAAAGGGGCCGGAGCGATAGCACAGCAGGTAGGGAGTCTGCCTTGCACGCAACTGACCCAGGTTCGATCACTGCCAGGAGTAACCCATGAGCATTGCCAGATGTGACCCCCAAAAAAGGGGAAAGAAACAAAGAAGGTTTAAAGGATGGTTATTGAAATGAGATGACAGGATGTCTTTATATAATAAATCAAAACATTTACCTTTGTTGGCAAGTTCTGAGCTCTTCTTCTTAAACAGTTTTTGTTTTGTTATTTTCATCACTAAAAGAAAAAACAAAAACTCAAGAATAAGGAATATAGGGTTGAGCTGAAAGTACAGTGGGCAGGGCACTCACTTTGATGTGACCCACCCAGGTTCTATGCCTGGCACCCCATAAGATCCCCCAAGTACCACCATGAGTGATCCCTGAGCACAAAGTGAGGAGTAACCCCCCTAAGCCCTGTTGATGTGAACCAAAAAAAAAGAGCACTTCATAAGAAGGCAAAACCAGTTCTCAAAGTTACAAAGAAAAAGCCTTAAATAAAATGCTCAGTTAAGAAAGAAGTGGCTTCTATAAAGATTTTTATCACTGGGTCCAGAGTAACAGCAGAGCAGGTAGGGCATCTGCCTTCCAAGTGACCCACCTGGGTTCAATCTCCAGCATCCCATAGGGTCCCCTGAGCACCACCGGGAGCTAGTTCCTGAGTGCAGAGCCAGGTAAAACCCAGAGCATCGCTGGGTGGGACCCAAAAAGCAAAAAAAGATTTCTATCACTGCTCAGATGAGGCACATATAAGGGCTTCCACTAATAGGTTTCTCTCTCTAAAAAAAAAAAATTGAAATATATACTAAGTATGCAAACACGGGCTGCAGAGAGACCAGTCAAAACTCATAAAGATGTCTTACTTAGCGTCTCCGTTTTCTTCAACTCCTTGTTGAAGAAGCCTGGCTCAGGGAAGGCGCCAATGAGATTTTGAAGCTCTCTACTGCCCTCCAAAGCCTGGAAAAAAAAAAACAGTAGTTTTTAATCTCTATCATATGTGTCCTCCACAAATAAACATATTACTGATTAGTAGTGAAATGCTTACACTTTCCTTCATCTGAAAAACTTAAACTCTACATTAGGGAATTTTTTTTTTTTTGGTGGGACACCTACCGAAAACTTTAAATGCCCCCCCCCCCTCCCGCGTCCCTGCCCCGCACACAAGTTATTAGTTTAAAAGACAGACTATGGCCTACACATTTGTTTAAATGCGGGCGCTGGGGAGAGAGCATGAGCTCTAACTAAAATATTATGGTTGGGGCCGGAACGACAGAACAGCGGGAGGGCGTTTGCCTTGCATGCAGCCGACCTGGGTTTGATCCCCGACATCCCATATGGTCTCCCGAGCACCACCAGGGAGTAATTCCTGAGTGCAGAGCCAGGAGCAACCCATGAGCATTGCCGGCGGTAATCCAAAAAGCAAAAAATAAAATAAATAAAATTTATGGCTCATTGCTGTTTATGTCAGACACATCCAGGAGAGCAGATGAAGCATGTTCCCTGCCTGCTTCTCGGCCTGGGGCGAGTTTCCTACTGCTCTTACACGAGAGAGCAGATGTACAGAAAGGCCCAAACCTGTATGCTCTTCAAATCCTTCATTATTTCCATGATTTCTTCGGATGAGTTTTCAACTTCAGATAACAACACCAGGAGTCTATGAAGGGACCAGGAAAGAAAGATGGAATCACTGGAACTTGCTAGTTCGTCTCCAGGGTTCTAATGCTTGCAGAAAGGTTTTAGATTGTTTCACACCCTTTGCGCTTCTCCGTGGCACAGCACGCAAAGGCTCCTCAGCCTTTCAATCCTGTCACGCGCCGTCGGCCACTGCAGCGCTATGGACTGTCCCCTTAGCCCTGCTTGCTCCTGCATCCTTTTCCATCCCTTCTCCACAAAGCCACGGAGACCACCACCTTCTTTACCTGGCCGCAGTCACGCACCGGTGTCACCTAGGGCCTTTATTTTAATGATAATAAAGTCTTACTATAACACTGGGCCAGAGAGATGGTACAGGGTAAGCCACTCGCCTCATATGTGGCCAATCCAGTTGGATCCCTGGCACTGCTAATGGTCCCTGCCCACTACGGGGTGTGGCCCCAACAATCCCCTGCCACTTGGAGAGTAATGAAAGGTTTGAATTATCTGTTTGTAAAAAAGATATCAAGAGATCCTTAAATTTATTTTTATTTTATTTTTCTTTGCTTTTTGGGTCACACCCAGCAATACTCAGGGGTTACTCCTGGCTCTGCACTCAGGAATTACTCTTGGCGGTGCTCGGGGGACCATATGGAATGCTGGGGATCGAACCCGGGCCAGCATGAGCCGGCCGTGTGCATAGCAAACACCCTACCGCTGGGCTATCGCTCCAGCCCCAAGAGATCCGTAAATTTAAAAACCAACCCAATAAAAAGTCCATTTGCAGTGCTATAGCTCCAAAGCACTGCCAGTTGGCATGTTAGCATTCTGGAAAAATTCACTTAGACATTTTCTCCTAAAGCACCTCTATAACTTTTCACCATACTTCCTTTCCTTAATCTACCTGTTTGTACACAGAGGCATGTCTATTCCTTTCCATCTGCTGGGGAGGGGCAGAGCGTGGTGCTGGTGATACTCCCAACACGGGATCTGGAAGCTACATTGGGAGGAGCTCAGGGGCCCCAGGGTAACAGGAGGAAACTAGGCGTCCTTCACACAGACCCAGGCTCCAGCTTTGGGTGGAGGGCTGTACCCAGCAGTACTCGATATCTCTATTTTTCTGAGTCTCTCTAAACTGGCCTCTTCTGGATGTTGTATATAATCAGAATTACGCGGGTTCTTTAATGCCTTGCTTATTTCACTCGCACAATACTTCTAACAACGTTGGAGCATTGCCTTGTTTCTCAGTCTGGGGCTGAGAAGCATGTATCAATACTTCATCCATTTATTATTGGTTTGAGGGCCAACACACACACACGAGACTCACAGACACGGGGCAGAGCTGCCACTGGCTCTCCCAGTGCCCAGCCGCTCACGAGGCGTTCGGGAGGGATGGCATGTTCTAGCCCTGGCCCGCCACCCCATCAGAGCCTCGCAACAAGCTAGACGACCACCCCTACTCCATGAGGGTCTCCATTTTCTATATCCGGACTTCCCCCTCGTCAGAACTCCACCCAGCAGACCAGCCTATCGCCACGAAGTTCATCAATAAATGCTGGATTTAGAGATGACTACAAGAATATGCTACCCACACGGCAGAGCCTGGCAAGCTACCCGTGTCGTATTTGATATGCCAAATACCAGTAACAATTATAGACCTCATTCCCATGACCTGATGGAATGGTTTGAGGCTCTTTATGTTCCTGGAGCAAGCAGATGCCCTTGGGCTCTACTTGCATGAGACAGGACATATGGAGATGTTACTGGTGCCCGCTCGAGCAAATAGACGATGAACGGGAAGACAGTGATAGAGACATGCCATCTCAGAAACCCCCTTCTCTACCCTATAAAGGCATTTCCAGGCAGATCTTGGCTCAAGACATTAGCATATAAAAAGACATTAGGTGAGGTGCTGGGAGAAATTACCTGAGGGCATTTGATCCTTCCTGCCAGGGAAGTTACATTTAGCTTATACCTTCTCCCAACTCTGCTAGGAGGCTTTGAATTAGCTCTGGGTCCTTGTAACAGCCAGATGGTCTCCTGAAGTTGCTACATTTCTATAGAGCTATTTTCTTGTTTTCATCTCTAGATAGCCCAGCCCAGAATGGGCTGGGCTGGGAGTTTGGGTGGATTTCTAGCTATAAAATAAGCTGCAAGAAGAAAGAAGCTCTCTCTTTTTCCCCTTTTTGCCATTTCGGTTTCCCTTGGTGTTTTGCTTCTCCGTCCTCTCCATTCTCTGTTGGGCCTCAACACGTGGTGGCAGCCATCTTGGCCTACACCTGGCTGGGGTCTAGCTAGGAACCCAGAGTCCGGAGGTTTTCCCTGCTCTTGGATTGTATATTGGAACCTGTGATAGTAAAGTCCTTCTAAAACTGCATCGGATTCCTGAGTCTTCATCCATTCCCTGCCGGCTTCAGAGGTAGAAGGGAACTCGCTTCCCAGCACTTTTGGGGACCCGGCAGCATCCCCGACACCAACTTTCCAATTAAATTTTGGATCCTTTGTCAACACAAGATCAAAAGAACATAGGCACATACTTTAGGTTTTTAACTGTTCCATTGAGCTGTATGCTCTACCAAATGCCATTATACTGTTTTACTTATAGGAGCTTTGTAGTTTGAAAAGAAGAAATGTGAACCCTATGATTTTTGTTCTTTGTGATAACTCTTTTGGCTACCGGGTAGTCTCCTTTTTAAAGTTGAAATACAGCTAACATTGTACACATTTAAGAAGAATAACATGCTAATTTGGAGATTGCTGCAGTGTGCAATGGGGAGAGCTGGTAGCTGCTCTACCTGCTGTATCTTCATCTGTGGTTCAAGCATTCCTGGGCTTTAAGTACTTTCCTCTGAAGGGTGGGTCTCTGACAAGCCTGGCTTGAGATTGGCTTGGAGTCTCTTGGTTGGAGCTCTGACGAGTTGTGGAGTCTGGATGATGAAGATAGCTGCCAGCATGGTGTCGGGGGTTCCTCTGCGTTCTTCAATATCTCCAAATTAATAAAAATATTCTACCCACCCCTCTCAGAGAGCCCGGAAAGCTACTGAGAGCATACCGCCTGCACGGCAGAGCCTGGCAAGCTGTCGGATGCATATTTGATATGCCAAAACCAGTAATAACAATGTTTATTTTCCTGACCCTGAAAGAACCCTAAATACGGCAGCAATAAGAAGGACGATCAAGAAGTGGCTGATAAAATTTCATGGCCAAACTAGGCAGCCCAAACGAAGGACTAAAATGACTGTCTGTACTTTCAATGCACATATGCTGGCATTGGAAGCATATATCGAGGATCTGATGGTGCAAGCCCCAAAGATCAAATATGACATCATTGGTCTGACCAAAACAAGAAGGCGTCAATCACATCACACCGTTTTTGACACCAGAAAAGAACTCTTCCTAGGAACATGCAGCGAAAAAGGCGTCAGTGGAGTCGGTGCCCTTGTTAACACGAACCTGGTCATGAGCACTGATTCATTTGAATGTCTAACAAACCGGATAGGATGATTACACTTGAAGAGATGTGGCCCACTGCCAGCAGTTTCTATCTTCATTGTTTACGCCAACATCCATATACAAGGAAGAAGAAATTGAGAAATTTTACATGGAACTGGAGGAGTTCTATAAAGATCACTCCTTCTACAAGCTCATAGTCAGTGATTTATTTATTTATTTTCGTTTTCTGGGTCACACCCAGGGATGCTCAGGGGTTACTCCTGGCTCTGCACTCAGGAATTATTCCTGGAGGTGCTTGGGGGACCATATAGGATACCGGGGATCAAACCCGGGCTGGCACAGGCCAGCCATGTGCAAGGCAAAGCGCCCTACCTGCTGGGCTATTGCTCTGGCCCCAATATAGTCGATGATTTTAATGCCAAGATAGGACCAAGAAGATTGGCCAAAGAACTCCACATCGGGACCCATGGCCTAGAATGGAACGAACAGGGTGAGAGACTATCTGGAGTTCATCATGTCCACCAAGACCATTCATGGGAACTCACAGTTCCAGAAGGCCGAATCGAAACGTTGGACATGGGAATCTCATGGTGGCCAGTTCTATAATGAAACTGACCACAACATCCTCAATCGACGGTTTTGCCTGACCGATGTCGGTGTCGTCTCAAAATTCCAAACATATTATCATGTGAGAAAAGTGAGATAAGAGTTCACATAATCTGGGGCCAGAGCGATAGCCCAGTGGGTAGGGCGTTTACCTTGCACGCGGCCGGCCCATGCCAGCCAGGGTTCGATCCCCGGCATCCCATATGGTCCCTCGAGCACCTCCAGGAGTGATTCCTGAGTGCAGAGCCAGGAGAAACCCCCGAGCATCGCTAGGTGTGACCCAAAAAAAAAAAAAAAAGTTCACATAATCTCTCCTTTATTTCTCCTAAAGGCATGTGGATATAAAATCACTTGAAAATAAGAACTTAATGAAAAACCTTATAGGACAGTCACCATTTCCGCATGTTCAGAGCAGTGTCAACAGTGGCTGGAGTAAACTGCCAAGAGGAAAAGATGATGGCAGTGGGTTATAGAACACATTTTCTTCTCAGAACATAAAGGATATCGAAGTTCACATAAATATTAACGTGCAGGTGTTGTTTATGAGTTTTATTGACATGTCACTGCTTGTTGTCTGGCAAGAAAAAAAATTAACCAACGACATAGACTGTATTTTCCAGTTATAAGACTTCTTATATCTAAAACTTGTCAAGTTGATGAATAAATAGGGAGTGATTTCAGGACATATTCTAAGTTGAAAAAAAGAAAAGTGTAGGAAAAACATATTGTTTGCCATCTTTGTATAAGAAGAAACGTTTTAAAAAAAATTTTGTCTTTTTGGGTCACATCCGGTGATGCTCAGGGGTTATTCCTGGCTCTAGTACTCAGGAATTACTCCTGGTGGTGCTCAGGGACTATATAGGTTGTTGGGGATCGAATCCAGGTCTGACCGCTTGCAAGGCAAACGCGCTACCCGCTGGACTATTGTTCTGGCCCCATTTCTTTAAATTAAAGAAATGGTTTAATTTTATACAAATGAACCTGGGAGGGACAGAAAGAGCTAAGAAAGCCCATTCTTCAGTGGCCAAGAAAGCTGCCTCGCCCCTGGCTGACCCAGGTTGGTCCCTGGCACCCCCATCTCATTATCCCCAGAGCTCCACCAGGAGGGGATCCCTGAGCACAGAGCTAGAAGCAAACCTGAAGCATAGTCTGGTGCGGCCAAAAAAAAAAAAAAGAAAAAGAAAAAAAAACAAAACAAAACAAAAAATCTTTAAAAAAAATAGGAAAGGCAGGCCAGAAACTAATGAAACTAAGGTCAGAGGTTAGGTAGAAAGAATAGGTGGGGAGTAATACTTCTCAGGGTATTACAAACTTCTTTGTAAAGTTTTTACTTCTGGAGTCTAGTAATGTTTCATTTAATTAAAAAAATAAAAATTAAAAAGGATGACAAAGTCACTGATTGAAATAGAAATGAAAACCTAATTTAAATGAATTTTTCAAATAATTAACTAATCCAAGTGTCTTTTAAAAATAGTAATTTGGGGCGGAGCGATAGCCCAGCGGGTAGGGCGTTTGCCTTGCACGGCTGGCCCATGCTGGCCCGGGTTCGATCCCGGCATCCCATATGGTCCCCGAGCACCGCCAGGAGTAATTCCTGAGTGCAGAGCCAGGAGAAACCCCTGAGCATTGTAGGGTGTGACCCAAAAAGCTAAAAAAAAAAAAAAGCAAAAATAAAATAAAATAAAAATAAATAAACAAAAAAAAAAAATAGTAATTTGACTATACACCTTCAAACTAAAAACAAGAATAAATCTTGTGTATTATCACACATGGAGGAATCCTGAAATTAGTTTGTGCAGATTGTAGGATTAAGAAAATGTGTAAAGGGGGAAAAAGGGACTCTCATCCACTGCTGGTGGGAGTGCCGACTGGTCCAGCCCTTTTGGAAAACAATATGGGCATTCCTCCGAAAGCTAGATATTGAGCTCCCATTTGATCCAGCAATAGCACTCCTGGGAATATACCCTAGAGACCGAAAAACACATAGCAGAAACACTATCTGTACTTCTTTATTCATCTCTGCGCTATTCACTATAGCTAGAATCTGGAAACAACCTAAATGCCCGAGAACAGAGGACTGGCTAAAGAAACTGTGGTTCATCTACACTATGGAATACTATGCGGCTGTCAGAAAGGATGAAATTATGAAATTTACCTGCAAATGGATGGACATGGAGTCTATCATGCTGAGTGAAATTAGTCAGAAGGAAAAGGACAGATATAGAATGACTGCATTCATTAATAGGATATAGATACCAGTGTTTTAATAAATATGGGAAATGGTAATGGCAGATTAAAACTCACCACTGAATATACACAAAGAGACTTAAGTGATAAACTCTAAATATCTGCAGGGCTAGCCACAATGTGTAAAATAAGAGGGAGAGAGATGCAGAGACAGAGAGAGAGATAGAGAGAGAAAGAGAGGAAACTGGGGTACCTGCTATTAAGGCGGGTGGGGGGGACGGGGGGGGGAGGGGGGGTACATTGGTCGTGGAAATGGGGCACTGGTGGAGGGATGGGTGCTGGAATACTGTATTACCAAGAACCAATTATGAACACCTTTGTAATTGTATGTTTCACGGTGGTATAATAAAAAAATTAAAAAAAAAAAAACAAGAAAATGTGTAAAGACATTAACTCTGTTAGGGTCTACGGACCCCTCATCTGAGAAGAGATGCAAATATGAAAGGGAGACGCCAAGGAAAAGCCCTTTATCACTATGAACTCATGAATTCTTAATAGATGGAATGATGGAACAAGGAAATCATCTCTGTGCAACCATCTTAGCAGTAGCTGACTCATAAAATTGATTGATTCATTAAATGTCCCCGCCTCCTGTGTGGGTGGGCATTATCCAATATTTTTGTAGGTCTGTGTCGAACAGAAAGCAGCGGGAAGGAGGATTTATTCCCTGTGTGCCTGTCCAAGCCGGCCCCTGGCCTGGGCTTTGGGACACTCGCGTCCCAGGTGTCAGGGCTCCGAGTAGGTCTGGACTCGAGCTTCTGGCTTCTGTGCCTCTCCCATTTGCAGATGACAAACAGTGAGTGATGGACAGTAGACAGTAATGGTAGATGGTGGACTTAGCATCCATTACGATGTGATCCAGATCCTACCAATTCATTTCTCTGCACTATCAATGCATTATTGTAACTATCAAATATTTTATCATATTAACATACGTCTATGTGTGCACATATGCTATTGGTTTGGTTTGTGTTCTGGGGAACCCTAGTTTATACAAGCAAAATATATGATAAAACTGTTACATTATTTAAAACATAAGATGTTCATTTTAATTTGGGATTTTAAAAATCTAAGTATTTAGAGTGGTTGTACAAGACGATAAAAGAAATACAAATAAATTGAATAAGCTAATAAAATTACCATAGCCAATAAAAAACTTTATCAGCTGGAACTAGTGCTTCTTTTTTGGGGAGGGGATGCTGGGGGGGTGAACCTGGGGCCTCAGACATGCAAGGTAAGTGCCCACCACTGAGCCACATTCCTGGCCCTGAGGACAGCCATCTTATAATTTTATAAAGAATAGAAAAAAGCATTCAGAACTACTTAATTCTCAGACATTATAAAATATCTTGGCATATATTCACTTCACTTATATCACTTGTCTTCCCATTCTTCATCGTTTTGCTCGAGCGGGCACCAGTAACATCTCCATACGTCCTGTCACATGCTAGTAGAGCCCAAGGGCACCTGCTCGCTCCAGGAACATAAAGAGCCTCAAACCATTCCTTCAGGTCATGGAAATGAGGTCTATAATTGTTACCGGTTTTTGGCATATCAAATACGACACGGGTAGCTTTCCAGGCTCTGCCATGCAGGTGGGATACTCTTGTAGTAGCCTCTCATCTCGTGCATTTATTGATGAACCGTGCAGAGACGGGGCAAGATCAGCTTTTCTGCTGGGTGGAGCTCTGACAAGCTGTGGAGTCCAGATGTTGAAAATGGCGGCCCTCATGGTGTGGGGCATACATTTAAATTCACAAATTCTAACACTGTAGAAATCTCTAGAAACAAATATAAGCAAATTTCTTTTTTTTTTTTTTTTTTTTTTGCTTTTTTGGGTCACACCCGGCAATGCTCAGGAGTTACTCCTGGCTCTGCACTCAGGAATCACTCCTGGCGGTGCTCGGGGGACCATATGGGATGCCGGGATCGAACCCAGGCCGGCATAGGCCGGCCGCGTGCAAGGCAAACGCCATGCCGCTGGGCTATCTCTCCGCCCCCAATATAAGCAAATTTCTAAGTGACTTCTAGCAAAATTCTTGTCCTTTCCTGAAAGCTCACTGCTATGGGACCTTTTAAAACCCCGGAGCTGAAATCAGAAATAGTCCAGGGTTGTTAAAGCTCCTGCCTTTGCATTCGGCTTTTGGTTTAATCCCTGGCATGGCACGGTGGCCCAAGCAGCGCCAGGAGAAGCCCCTCTCACAGAGCCAGGAGTAGCCTCCAGGTACCATCGGTGTAGTACCCAAACTCCAAACATTACGCAATAAATTGAATTTTAAGTAACAAAATAAAAGCAAACCAAACCTAGAGCTCTGGCCAGGAAAATGGTTCAACAGACAGGCGTGCGTGCGTGCCCTGCACGCTGGACGGAGGCCTGGGTTCGAGTCCCAGCACCACGTGGTCCTCCAGACCCCAAGGCAGTTGACCCCCTACCCACAAAATCCAAGCCAGTGCGGCTCATTCTGTTTTGCTTTTGCCCAAAAAACCAAACCAGAAATATGGAGTGCTAGAGCCGGGGAGATGACTCAAAGGGCCTGAACGCAAGCTCGGAATGTCGGAGCTCCGCGTCCAATTCCTGCGACCACCACAAGGTCCCCTCCCCTAAGAACCCCAGGAGGGGTCTCTGAGCACAGAAGTAGGCGGTGGTGCTTGGGGACCTGGGACGCTTGTGTGCAAAGCAGCTGAAAGAACAAGTGAGCTGTACATAGAACTACTTTGAGAATCCAACCTCTCGTTCTGTTTCATTCAGCTGTTTAGCCTCAGTGGGTGAATGACAGATGATTCTTTGTTGAACACACAGGTAGTAGCTCTCTGCAGATAATGCTTTCACTCAGAAGCACCCCTGACACCCTGACACAATTGACCGGCTGCTGGCTGGTCTCTGGAATACTGAGTGTCCCTGGGAGCCCTCTGCCAGCTGCAGCGCGGCCCTTGCTCTGTCTGAACCAGCTCCTAGTATGTGGTCTCAGACAATGTGTTATTTCTCCGGCCTTGTCAAACTGAAAAGGGTATTTTCCTCAGTTTTACTTCCGGCTGGTCTCTTATGCATAGGCTGAGGGAACTGGGCTTAGTAGGTTTGTAAAAATGAAATGAACATACATCACAACAGATTAGGAAACACCATAAAGGAGGTAAAGAAATAAAGAAAACTTCTTTAATAAAACTTCATGTAAGTACATTCTATCATTTTTTGCAAGAAACTGATTTCCCTAGTGATTATGGTAAGAAATATGACTTTAAACACAAACTTACTCATCACTGTCTTCTGTAGCAGATTCCTTTCTTTCAGGTAAGGGAAGATTATTCAAATTTCTCTTCTTTTCTATACATATGCAATAAAAATAGCATATAGTTAAAAAAATTCAAATTTTAAATAGAAAATAAGCCCAGTCAAATTAAAAAAAAAAAAAAAGGAAAAGGAAAAACATGCTGAAATCTGCTGCGGGAAAAACCTTTTCAAACTTTAGTTCTTTACTCTCCCGTCGACTATTTCATTCATCATGACGACGCATAGAAAAATTATTTTCTATAAAACTTACATTAGGGTTTGGTCTAAAGAGTAAAGTTAGAGAGTCAATTTGATAACTTAAAATCAGTAGTGAATTTTACCAAATAAAATACTCCATTTGAATATTTTAATAAAATCATCATTTAGTGGGCCAGGGCAATAGTACGGCAGGTGGGGCATTTGTCTTGCACGCACCAGACCCAGGTTCGATCCCCAGCATTTCAGATGGTCCCCCAAGCACTGCCAGGAATAATTCCTTAGTGCTAAGGAGTAAACCCGAGCATCACTGGGTGAGACCCAAAATGCAAACAAAAAACAAAGTTATCATTTTCAGTCTGCATTATTGTTGTTTGTTTTTGGGCCACACCTGACTGCATGTGCCCACCCAGGTTTGTTCCCAACATCCCACATAGTCTTTGCGCCCTGCCCGAGTGATCCCTGAGCGCAGAGCCAAGAGTTCCGTCCTGTGCACCACTGGGTGTGACCCAAAACCAAAACGAAACAAAAAACCCAGTGAGTCCCAAATGATACTACCGTAAGATCATTTTGATTTTCAGATTATACTAACTGTACAATGCATATTGATTTACTTACACCCTGGAAAGAGTCTGTCTACTAAACTGTTTAGTTACGTATTAAAGATATAATAAAACGGTTTATACTCCACCATTTAAGAATCATATATATAATATACACATAAAACATAGTTAATAGATAACTTCCTCTCTCTATGTATACATGTATAGTTACTAATGGCATGGCAGATGTAGCAGAGCTAAGCTGTCTCAGGGTCGCAGAAGCACAAGGGAAACCATGGTGTAACGAAGGCATAACCCTTCAAACGTGGCTGGGCTGGAATGTCTGTTCAGGCCTATTCCACAGCCCTAGAGGAACAGAATGATAGCACAGAAACACTTCCCCTTACCAGGATCGCGTAGACAACTGTTCTTTGTTTAAAGGACGAAACATACTGCTAATGAAAAACTCGACAGGTTGCTTTTTAAACGATCTAAGTGGTGATACTTACATTATACATTTTTATACACTTTTATTTGCTCAACTCTTTGGTCAATGTTACTATTATTCAAAAAACTTAATACAACATGCCATGAAAATCTACAGCTCAAAACCTCAGAAATATAGAAATATTACGTTGAGGGGGTTGGAAAAACAGTGCAGCAGGTTGGGGGCCTGTCTTGCACACTGCAGAGCCCTTATGTTCCCTTTAGACCATTAGGAATAATCCCTGCCTCAGAGCCAGAAGCAAGCCAATCACAGCTGCTGCAGCCCCCAAACTAGCCAATCAGACAAAGTATGTGAGCCACTGCGGTCACTTGCTGGCTCCCCAGCCCACAGCAAGCACCCTAACCCCTTACTAGCTCCTTAGCCCACAGCAAGATATTGTAAGGAGACACAGGTGAAATAAATGTTAAAAAGCCATATGCCACCAATGGTATAATCTTAATTCATAAATCAAAATTACTGGAGATAATTAGTATTTTTTCCACAGAAAGTCTGAGATCTGACTTTTTAAACATTGTTATACTTAGAGCACATCTCAGCTTGGACTAGCTATATTCCAGTGCTCACTTATCCACCTGAATTCAACTGCAGAGCTCAAGGTAACACTTTGGAAACATAATTTTCAAATGGAGCTCAAAATACGGGTTACATAGGGCCATTTCCTTCCATTTTGAAATGTAATGTCCTGCTGTGTTAAGAAGGGAACTGTCCAGGGACAGAGAGACAGAGCAGCAGGTAAGGGGCTTGCTCTGCACACAGCTGACTGGGTTCAACTGCAGGCAGGCACCACACACAGTTCCCCAAGCCCCATCGGGAGAGATCCCTGAGCACAAAGCCTAGAGTGAACCCTGCGTACCGCCAGGAATCACTTGTATTACTTGCCTTCCCATTGTTCATCCATTTGCTCGAGAGGACGGAGTAACGTCTGCATTCATTGGGAATGAGGTTCATTATGTTACTGTTTTTTGGCATATCGAATACACCACAGGTAGCTTGCCAGGCTCTGCTGTGGCTCTGGGTTCATCCCAGGGGGCCCAGTCTTTTCTATGTCAGACCATCAACCATCCAGGGCCCACGGGGCAGATCCCTGGGTGTAGACAAGCCTGTCTCCTGCCTGCCACCTGCTGACGTAGCCGGGCACCGCAGCCACACCTACAACACCTCAAGGGGCAGGGACTGCCAGTAATAGTCCAAAAAGAAAAAAAAAATTAATTTAAAAAGGAAAAGAAAGAAAATGCACTTATTTGGTAGAATATCACCAATGTAAATGAATATTAAATCCTCATTCCATAAAATTTTGGCCTAAAGGTTAATACTAATTTCCTGAATTTTGTACTATGCTGCCTATATTCAATAAAGCCCAAAATTAAATATTAAAACTACTTTGCTCCTTTGACTTCAAATTCATTTTCTCATTTTTTGTAGCAGTAGTCATTAAAGTTAGGTGAGAAATGTAAAAGAAGCTTTCATTTTCATCAGGTATTCTCTGCCTTTCTAAACATTTTTATTATTAGAAGATAGGTTTCAATAGATCAGGACATTAGAATTACAATCAATGATGATAATGTCTGATAATGGCTCACATTTGGGGGCCACATCCAGTGGTGCTCGGGGATTATTCTTGGCTCTGAGCCCTGGGATCACTCCTGGCAGTGCTCGGGGGCCATATGGTGTGTGGCCGATTGAACCCGGTTCAGCTATGTGCAAGGAATACATGGTGAGGGGATCTGGAGAGAGCTCGATGCGCTGAGCGTAGACCTTGCATGAAGGGCCCAGATTCAATCCACAGCACCACATGGTCCCCAAGTAGAGCTGCATCCTCAAGTCTAATTCCCCTGCAGGTAACACGTCTTTTCTCTGGCAGACTTTAACATTTTTTCGTTGTTTCTGATGTTTTGAGTTTTACCAAAATATAACTGGGTATGGATTTGTTTTCATTCATTCAGCTCAGACTAAATATGCCTGAAAATGGTTCTTTTCTGAATTATGATATACCAATTGTCCTTTTAGAACAGTGTTTCTCAACTAGGGGTCACATGGCCCCTGCTGAGCCCCCACGATATCCCAAAGGAGCCACAGGTAAAAGTCACATAAATGGGGGTTCATGGCACAAAATTAGGGAGCCAACTGTTAGAATGAGGGGGTGGGGAGGGGGCACAATCAGAGAAAAGATGGAGAAACAGTGTCTTGGAATATTGCTTCCACCCCATTTCTTCACTGCCTTCTCTGTGGCCTTCCTTTGTGGCATACACTGGGTCTCTAAATCTGTCCTCAACGCTTACTGTTCCATCATAGTCTTTATCTTTGGATCGCCCTTGCTGCTGTTACAGTGCCATGGTCTTAATGATTTCCAAGGATCTATGCCGAAGTTTACAAGTACTCCCTTTGGCTATGCAAATTTATTATTTATCCTTCTTCCCTAATTATTAATAAGTCTGATGTATCATTAGGAAGAAAGGAAGGGAAAATATATCCTCATTCATCTTCTTTGAAAATCAGCTCATAGCAATTTGAAAACAGATCATAGCAACTTGCCATGGGGTAAGGAAAGGCAGCCATATAATGATACACAAACATTTTCTTGTTGTTTCTGATGTTGTTTCTGACCTACTAATAAGTAGGTCATATATGATGATGCTTCATCAATGTACATACTTGTGCTATCCTAGATAACATACCTAACATTTATATAACATAATTGTTATATATATGTTATATAGATATATATTAGATGCACACGAGTATGTATCTTAAATAAAGAGTTGAAACCAATCATCCCACTTTTGACCCATGAGAGTTTGACACAGAATCAATTTTTTCTTCCTTTTATAATTTACAAGTGGATTCAGATGTATTAAAGCATCGTTTTACATGCAGTGTACATGGCTTAAATAGACACTGAAAGTACAAATACATAGTGAGACAGAGCTATTCCAGGTGGAAAGCAGGCTCAAAGCCCTTGCTGGGGAAAGGGCTCAGTGTGACTGATGCACAACAACAAAGCTGAGTGGCTCGGCAGCACCCGCAGGGAAAAGGTGGAATAAACCACGGCTGACACGGAGGCCAGGGAGTGAAAAGAGGATGCGGCTGTAAGTCATGGCGGGGACTGAATGATGCCCAACACTGTGAACAGTACTTAACGGGAAGGGCGGGAAAGTGTCTCAAAGGGCTGGATGCGATCCCTCAACTAGAGCCAGGAGCAACCCCGAGCATGGAGCTTGGAGCAGTCCCTGAGCACTACCAGTATGGCCCCAAAACCAAATAAATGATTAACTTAAATAAAAAGTAATTGTGAGGGGCAGAGAGAAAGCGCATGAAAGCAGGCACTCAGCTCAGCTCCATCTAAACTGAACAGCCGCCCAAACACCACCGGGAGCCCTGAGCTCCATCTAGGCACTGACCAACCTCCCAAACACCACCGGCGAGCCCTGAGCTCCATCTAGGCACTGACCAGCCTCCCAAACACCACCGGGCGAGCCCTGAGCTCCATCTAGGCACTGACCGGCCTCCCAAACACCACCGGCGAGCCCTGAGCTCCATCTAAACTGAACAGCCGCCCAAACACCACCGGCGAGCCCTGAGCTCCATCTAGGCACTGACCAGCCTCCCAAACACCACCGGCGAGCCCTGAGCTCCATCTAAACTGAACAGCCGCCCAAACACCACCGGCGAGCCCTGAGCTCCATCTAGGCACTGACCAGCCTCCCAAACACCACCGGCGAGCCCTGAGCTCCATCTAGGCACTGACCAGCCTCCCAAACACCACCGGCGAGCCCTGAGCTCCATCTAGGCACTGACCAGCCTCCCAAACACCACCGGCGAGCCCTGAGCTCCATCTAAACTGAACAGCCGCCCAAACACCACCGGCGAGCCCTGAGCTCCATCTAGGCACTGACCAGCCTCCCAAACACCACCGGCGAGCCCTGAGCTCCATCTAGGCACTGACCAGCCTCCCAAACACCACCGGCGAGCCCTGAGCTCCATCTAGGCACTGACCAGCCTCCCAAACACCACCAGGGAGCCCTGAGCTCCATCTAGGCACTGGCCGGCCTCCCAAACACCACCGGGCGAGCCCTGAGCTCCATCTAGGCGCTGAACGGCCTCCAAACACCACCGGCGAGCCCTGAGCTCCATCTAGGCACTGACCAGCCTCCCAAACACCACCGGTGAGCCCTGAGCTCCATCTAGGCACTGACCGGCCTCCCAAACACCACCGGCGAGCCCTGAGCTCCATCTAGGCGCTGACCAGCCTCCCAAACACCACCGGCGAGCCCTGAGCTCCATCTAGGCGCTGACCGCCTCCCAAACACCACCGGCGAGCCCTGAGCTCCATCTAGGCACTGACCGGCCTCCCAAACACTACTGGCGAGCCCTGAGCAAGGAGCAGGGGCAGCGCTGAGCAGACTGTACGTGCCCCCACCCCACCCCACCCCAGGAAATGCAAAAGTTATTTCACTTGAAAATGGATTCACTTTATAAGTCATGGTCTCTTATTTACTCCAACTGCTTTGATAAATGTTCTATCCAATGCTTTACTAAAACATGGATAAATGGCATGACTGGATGAGCCATGGCGTGATGACAAACGACATCATCTGATCACGAGACCCTAAGCTGAGTTTTCCAACTGGGAAGCTTCCATATGCGATTCCATGAAACATGTATGTAGAGTGTAATGAATCGTTCTAGAATGACCCAGTCAGTTGAGAATGAACCATAAAGGTTAAGAAACAGACGGCTACTAGCACCCAAGAAACCCTTGCTATATGACTTTTTAAAAGAGAGCTTACTTAGTACAATAATCTGTGATAATTATCCTCTTAAATGTCAACTAGGATCACATGACCAACCTTTTATGGGCAAAAGGAATGTTCCCTAAGTCCATATTTCATTTCAATATGGAAATCGAGCATATATCCACTTAAAATCCATTAACATTCAGTATAAAGATATGCAGTGGACAAGGCACTTTTAATTTTACACAAGACATATCAAATATATTTAAAAAACTATAGAGCTTATAGAAAATGTACATATCTTCTTACATTTTGTGAAAGCAAACCTACTAATCAAGGCGTTAAGATAAAATGCCTTTGATTAAAGTAAAATAAAAGTCATTCAGAAGTTTAAGATCCCATTATGGATTTCATTACAATAGATTAGGTAAAATGAAGAGACTTTGTTTCTGTGTAGCTTTTTAGTATATGCTTAGCACTCAATAAATGTTAAACAATAAAATATGAATTAGGCTAATCACAGATACCTAAAATGCATTTTATTAAATTTCAGCCTACTTAAAATTTTATATTATAGAAACCTGACATGTCACTGATTCATAACCTTTTCCGATATTAAAAATTAAACCTATGAAATCTAGATTTCCACATTTCTTAAATAAATATTTTAGCAAAATATTATACTAGAGAAAAGGAAATACTGTCAAAACTGCAGGGACAAGATCTTAAAATTCTTATTAAATTCAGATTACTCTCTAATAGAAAATTCATAAACATTGTGTAAAGCCATTAAAAATACTCTGGGCAAAGATGGGAAAGAAATATAAAAAGAAAGATGAGATGCACGAAATGTGGAATAAAACTAAACGGACAACAGAGGCAAAAATAACAGAGAA
Organism: Cryptotis parvus; assembly: GCA_021461705.1. NCBI lineage: Eukaryota > Metazoa > Chordata > Mammalia > Eulipotyphla > Soricidae > Cryptotis > Cryptotis parvus. The sequence goes on from JAJIBD010006140.1 coordinate 46,581, forward strand.
GTCTTAGTCTTCAGCTGGAGTGCGCCAGTACCTGAGTTACGTGCCCTTTAATTTATTCGCATGATGGATAGCTTGTTAAGAGGCGTATCTGTGACCGCTGTAATTGATAGCTGCTGAAGGCAGCCAGGCCATAATTCCTCCCTAATGGATGGTATGAGTGAGAACAAAACCTGCAGCAGCATTCTGAAGTAACTGCCTAGAAAGTTTACATTTATGTTCAAAGTGACACCAATACAGAAGCTGCTTCTGATGAGTTCTTTAAGAAGAGAAAAAGCAGCTGTGAGATTCATACATTGTTAAGTGAGAATCTTCATTTAAGCAGCAAGTAGAATCACCTCCCTAAGTGGAAAGAATGTTCTACTGACCACTAGAATGTTCTACTGACCACTTGCTGGTCCATTTGGGCACTTCTGCTTTTTCGGCTTTGCGGGAGAAGCAGGCGGGTTTGTTTGACAAGTTCCGGCTGCTGGCGAGTAAGTTGTGCTTCTTTCTTTCCTGATGGATTTTGAAGGATGAAATGACTGGAATTAACAATTGAAACAAAAATACATTTACTTGATTATTTAGTTAAAAATGCATTTGAAAAGACCTTTGAAAATTTGCAAAATTCAAGACAATATGATTTCTTGCTCCCCCTTCATACTTTAAATATATTCAGCTACTACCTCCCAAGGAAACACTATTCTTCCAAATGATTTACATGTTTCAGAGCATCCTCATTTGGGGCGAGGGATGGTGATGGCCCTGCCCAGAGGTGGTCAGGGGGCTATTCTGCCTCTGGGCTCAGGGGTCACTTCTGTGGTGCCAGGCCTGAGCCGGAGTCAGCTGTGCCAAGGCAAGCACCGTATCCCCTCTGTGGCTCCTTGATTTTTACATATATGAAGCTTTGGCATTAGGAGGGAGAAGGCATTGCTCAAGATGCTAAAGCTGCTGTCTTGCAATCATGTTCTACCTTTCGCTGTGAGCGGAGTCCAAGGGATGATTATGGGGCTAGACCAAGGAGACTTTAACAGTCTCTTACTAAAACGACCAAGAGGGGCTGGCGAAAGCACAGGAAGGGTGCTGGCCTTGCATGCAGCCAACCTGGCTGGGTCCCCAGCGACCTATGCGGTCCCGAGAACCACCAGGAAGATTTCCAGAGAGGTCAGGCAAAAGCCCGGGCCCCACCAAGTGTGGCCCCTAAACAAATAGGACCAACATACCAGGCCTTTGAGAATTTGCCCAATCTTATACAAATCCTCTCTGCATCTCGTAGGCCTTATGACACCTCTTATTGGAGTTAGCTTGTTTTGTTAAATTTCTGCATCACTGCCTGCCCCCTAATGAGCTACTGGAAATATATGATCACTTCTTCATCTTTGTACCGTAGAACAAAAAATGTGAGTTTATGAATATCTTAAAAGGAACGGCGCAGCAAGACTGGCCAAAAGCACTCTACTGAAAATATATCCACTTGTTAGCTCCTTCACCACTGTAAGTGGCACCCAGCGCCTCAGTCGCTGGTTACGCTCTCTGGGTTTCAGTGTGTTCTGGGAACCCAGTGTGAAATACTTTCTTCTGTTTCCCTGGAACTTTTCATGTTTTGGTGACTCACTTGCTCACCAAATAATCATCATCTCTCTACCACTTGCCTTACCGCTCCCGCCCCGCATTGCAGGTCTGGGGAGAGAACGCCAGGGTCTCCCAGGAGTGAGACAAATGTTCCACCGCTCAGCTACATTCCCGTCCCTTTGAACCTGTTCTTCAATAATGCTATCAGTCAGCACTTGCCGCAGACTAATGTGCACACACCACTCTGGATGCACCAACAGCGGAGAGAGGTCTCCGGGTGGTGTGGATACTCCAGAAATTGTGAGGAGAGGGAAATCCCTCACAGGTGGGCGACAGCAGGCACACAGAAAGAACCCTTGTGAGAAAGGAGGGGGAAGTGGAGACTCGAGCAAAGTCTGAATCTAGAGCAGAGTTGACTTCGGGGCTAAAGGAAAGAGTATCAGGAAGACCCAAGACATGCTCCCAACATTGTAGACCTAAACTGCAGCCTGGGAGCTGACTGAAAATAGTCACATAGTTCTCCCTGTCAACTCCTCTTTTTTAAGTTCGAAGACACCGAGCAGAAATAGTTGCTACGTCACCTTGTCCAAAATTCTAAGTACTAGTTCCAGAGTCTACAGTATAAAACAGGACCTTTAGGAGTTAAGATTTTTAAATGATGAATCCTTCGTTGTACTGGGGACCTAAAGACATCCCATTTTTATCTTATGTATCCACAGTAGACACAAAAGTAAGCGATATCTTTTTAAAAAATCAAACTTTATTACCAAGTTATAACTCTAACGCAGTTTTTGTGCAGGGTGAGAGGGCTTAAGTCTCCTTATCAGGGGGTTATTATTACCTCTCCATCTGGAGTTTTCACCTGTTTATATGTATTCAGTCATAAACTATGACATTTATCCAATACGAGCCTACTTTTCCAAGAATTTATTGCCCAGAACTATTTCACTGTGTGTACAAGAAATGAAAGCTACTACCCTAATGCCGTTTGTGTCAATCTGTTTTCCTATTTTCACCAAAAAATTATTTTTCCAATTGCCAAATATCTAAACATTGTAACTGTGGCTCATATATTTGTCCTTGAAAACCATTTTCTAGCTTTCATAAAATAAATCTTCGTGTGCCCACGTGTTTGTACATAAAAATTTTTTTCCCTTTCACCTTAAAAACACAGAGGCTTCTCACGTGCTCTCTCTCTCTCTCTCTCGGCTTGGCCTTTTTGTCGCTTTTATCATGGTTCTTTTCCGTTTGCTTCTCCAACAAACGGAGATCAGAGGACATGGGTGCTCCTCCCAAAGGGACTCTGGCTGTGCTGATCCCAGCTGCTGGGGCCCACAGGGCCAGACCTGGTGGGTAGGTCCAACTCGCCCGAGGCTGCCGTGGAGAGCTCCAGCCACTAGAGCTTCTTCCCCACATTCTTTACCTTTCAAACCCCGAAGATGCCAAGAAGTGACTGGAGGGCCCAGCTAAGGATTTCTGTTCAGCCATCCCCAACATGGACGGGCTTGGCCTGCACTAGTCCCCACAGCGGGAAGTTAAGGCTGGGAGTTCAGACCACCAAACAACTAGCTGGGAAATCTGCAGTTCCCACTCAGCAATGGTGAGTGCCACCTACCAGATTCTTAACAGGAAAAAGAGGGAAACAGAAAGAACAAATGGAGAAGGGGAAGGATTTTGGATATGAACAAAGATGAAGAAACAGAATCAGCTAAGACATGGCCACCTCAACAATTAATTTACAACTGCCTATAATATTTACTGACTCCTTTGAGACATTTAATACTGCTACCAAAAAAAAAAAAAAAGCCATGTTCTAAAATTCTATGATCAGCCCAAATGTCACAGTACATTTTGTAAGGTCAAATCTTACACATTAGCAAAACTAAAATTTGGGCATTGATTTTTCTGACTTAAAAAAGAAAAAGAAATTAATATAGTCGCCATAAATTCAAATATATATGACATTCTCCTTCAATAGCTTTCACAAATTGTAGCTTGCTCTGTCACCTTATTTAAAGCATATTCTACCAAAAGGTGCCTGCATTTCATTGATTTTTTTTAACCTATAATAAACAATCCAGAAAGCACTAACTAAGGGTTCTTTCAGGATAAAATATTAGATACAAAAGATGTGCTATTATTATAAACTACTAGAATATAAGCTACTGGATACCATAGGCATTTAGACAACCAGAAACGAAAGAAAAATTGGTGCACCTAACGGGGAGAACAGTGTAATCTCACACCAAGTATGTGATTGGCATGTCTCACTTACGATATCGTGCATCCTAGTACTAATTAAAGAATTTACATGAAGACATGTAACCAGCTTTTCCTTGCAGACAGAGCTCTCCCTAGCAGAATATCCCTACACCCACACCATGGTCTCGTCTGCAGCAGCGTGGCAGCGACAAGAAAGGCCAGCGGGGCCGGAGAGACAGCACAGAGGGGAAGGCACCTGCCTCGCACGAGGCAACTGGGTCCAATCCTGTTATCCTATTTGGTCCCTTAAGTCCACTAGGAGTGATTCCTGAATGCAAAGCCAGAAGCAATCCCTGAGCACTATGGGGCGGGGCAAAAAAACCAACCCCCAAAAAAAGAAAGAGAGGGAGGGAGAAAGGAAGGAAGGAGGGAGGGAGGAAGAGAGAGAGAGAGAGAGAGAGAGAGAGAGAGAGAGAGAGAGAGAGAGAGAGAGAGAGAGAGAACGCAGCAAAGACTCCCTGTGTGCCCTGGCAAAGTGGGTAACAGGAAGCAGAGTGATCACAGTGATCCCAGGAGCCGGACTAAGCCAATTCTCCGGGAGAAGGTTGAGACTATGAAGGACTATGCTGGAAGCACGCCAGACACTGCAGGTCCACGGGTCTGCTGGCCACGAAGAGACGCAGCATCTGACCTGGGAGGAGAAAGGACCAAGTGATCATGATCTGAACGTCATCTTCTATTCAAAAGATAATAGAATCTCCACTTCATTTGCTTCCGGTTAGTTTGGGGAGGGACGTAAAGTAGAGCCACCGATAAAGTCTCCCCTGTGGGGAAATTAGCCTGGAAGCAAAAGGGCAATTCTAAATGCAGGTTATCTGAGACTTCTGATAATTCAGGCAGAGGGTCCCTAGAAGAGTCCTGATAGCAACTTCATCAAGAGTCACGACTAGCCTGTGTAGCTCTAAAAGATTGGGGATTTGTGGTTATTTTTAATCGTACTTAAAGAGAAGCAAAGCATTCACTCATCTCAATCGCTGCATAAGGACAGCAGAAAGAAAACAAGCAACATATTGACAACAGAAATGAAACATGGGGAAGTATGTTTGATAAAAATAACTAAGCTGTGTACCTAACATCTGTAAATTTCACAATAAATTTTACTTTAATGAAAAATGCAATAAAACATGCAGAAAATTTATACATTGATGTTTCTGTAGGCTTACTATTGTTCCACAATCATAAACTTTTTAAACTTTTAAAAATTTTTAATAACAAACTTTTAAAATATTGATTTTAATATGAATATATCACTATCCTATTACTCTCTTGTACTATAACCCAGAAGAAATCTTGTTTGTTTTTTGGATAATGTTCGGTGATGCTCAGGGGGTTACTCCTGGCTCTGCACTCAGGAATTACTCCTGGTGGTCCTTGGGGGACCATATGGGATGCCGGGGATCGAACCTGGGTAGGCCATGTGCAAGGCAAACGCCCTCCCCTCTGTGCTATCTCTCCGGTCCCAGAAGATATCTTTAATGCAACATTCCATGGCTATTTCATATTATGCCTTCACAGAGTCTCATACTTTTATTTATTTATTTATTTATTTATTTATTTATTTATTTATTTATTTATTTATTTATTTAGGTGCCGAAATCCAGGAGTCTCATACTTTTAGAATATTAATTTCTGGGGCTAGGCGCTAGCCCAGTGGGTAGGGCGTTTGCCTTGCATGCGGTCGGCCCATGCCGGCTCGGGTTCGATCCCTGGCATCCCATATGGTCCCCCAAGCACCGCCGGGAGAAATTCCTGAGTGCAGAGCCAGGAGAAACCCCTGAGCATTGCTGGGTGTGACCCAAAAAGAAAAAAAAAAGAATATTAATTTCATCTCACACTTCCCATTCACTGAAGCATGGCTTAGATCCAATTAAAATACCAGATCTTATGAGTTCTAACAACTGCATGTGCTAATATACAGTTACATTACAGAGCTATGGAACGTTCTGTATTCTCTGCTTCTCCCCTACAGGGAACCAGAAGGACAACGGCATTTGCAGACATCAGGGAGCACTGCTCTCCAGGAAGGCCAGAGGCCAGCTGCAAGACTGAGAACCGAGAGTCACAGCCATGCCCGGGAGGACAGGCGGCAAGGATAAACAGGCTCCGCTTCAGTCACTGGCACGTCAGGACCGTCGCTTTTCCTTGGATACAGCGCCATAATGGCTAGGCAAAACGGCCAGCGTTACTCCCAGTTTCTCTACAGCATCACAGTAATGATTGTTTTTTTTTTTTTTTTTTTTTGCTTTTTTGGGTCACACCCAGCAATGATCAGGGGTTTCTCCTGGCTCTGCACTCAGGAATCACTCCTGGCGGTGCTCAGGGACCATATGGGATGCCGGGAATTGAACCCTGGCGGGATGGGCCGGCCGCGCAAGGCAAACGCCCTACCCGCTGGGCTATCGCCCGGCCCCCAGTAATGATTGTTTAGAATTAACGTGTGTGTCTCGATCATCTGATTTTCCTTTGTTTGTGATGTTGCAGTCTCGAAACTCGTGACTCTAGGCCTCATAGCCTTGGGAGCCTGGTTGCTTTAGTGCGAGGTTACAGGAGGGAAAGAAAGCAGGGACAGAGTTTAGAAGAGAAACCTAGATTTACATCCAGATTAAAGCAAGCAAATCTAAGCTGCAAAAATAGAGCTACAAACAAATATAGAAGCTGAAAATACCAGGAAATAAGAGAAATGCTAAAGAAAGGCCTAGGATCGTATGCTGGGCCGCTGGCTTGAGCAAGGGGTCACCAGGTGGTACCAAGCCAGTTGGTTTAGAGACAGAATCGGGGCGGGCAGAGCTCAGGGTGCCCGGTGCGTTCTGTGCATGCAGGAGGCGCACGTCCGACTGTCTGCCCCATGAGGTCCCTTGAGCCGTGCAGGGAGTCAGTCACCTCTCCCTGTGGCTGGCCTAACCTTCCCCACACCCCTGCTCTCCACTAAAAAATACAAAACAAAAAAAAACTCCAACGATACAGAATTGGGTCTACCATAATAACACAGTTTTCTAATACAGGATACTAGCTATGGCACTGGGTACCTTGAAACATTCCAAAGTAAAAAAAAAAGAAGAAGAAAATGAATAGAACTTTGCCATGAAGACAATGGCACTTTATGAAAAGGATGAATTCCTCCACAGCCATTTATTTTCATCCAAATGCTTTCACAGCTCCCAAAGAAGAGGTTTCGGCAGGAAAGAGCAGTATTTCCTTTCAGCCGGACTGAGAGAATCCCATTCCGACCGGAGGAACAGATGCAGACTCACAGCCACAGCTGCATCCGCACAGAACAAGCTGGAGAACGGAGCTCTAAACGGCTATTGCAACGCTAATGATTCTTTCAGCGGCACTGCAGCATTCTGTCACCTGTTTAAATTCTCTCAAAAGCATCTGAGGAGTTTTTAAAGTGGTAAAGTGTAAAATGCCCAGGAGCTGCCCAAGGGAAAATAATCAAGCCCAACAGGCATTATCTTACGGGATTTTGTGAGAGTCCCCACTGTCTTGTTTGTTGTGAGAGCCCCTCTACTGTCTTGTTTCACTTATGTTCTCACCAATTTACTTCACTCAAGATGACTAAGACCATAAGCATCTCTGCATCGGTGTTCGTGTCTAGATCCAGAGTTGGCGTGAAAACACAATAAACTAACATATGTCTTGATAGGCTGGTGTTGGGAATGTACTATGACTAGTTTATACAGAAAAAGTAGCAAGTATGCAATTCTATTTTCACCATGACAACCATGGCAAAATTTATCACGGTGTTTCCATTTCATTGTTTAATCATGCCAGGATAGCCGAGGGGGGTAATTACATTTTGGATATAAACGCACTGTTAATGTTTGCATTTCAGTTTAGCAGATTGTACAATAAAGATTAATGCAATGATTTTGTTCCCTTTTCTGTATATGCATGTAAGTGGCAGAATTTTCTTTATAGAGTTTATTTCTCCCAAATTATTTCAATTGGGTTTCTACATAACTTTTTTTTTTTTTTTTTGCCTTTTTTGGGTCACACCCGGCAATGCTCAGGGGCTACTCCTGGCTCTGCACTCAGGAATTACTCCTGGCGGTGCTCGGGGGACCATATGGGATGCTGGGGATCGAACCCAGGCCGACAGAGGCCGGCTGCGTGCAAGGCTAACGCCCTACCCGCTGGGCTATCGCTCCGGCCCCTACATAACTTCTTTTTAGTAAAACCGTCAAGTAACCAACTTGACGGTTTTATCTAAAAAAAGAAGTTATGTAGAAACCCAATTGAAATAATTTGGGAGAAATAAACTCTATAAAGAAATTCTGAATGAACAGTTTGAGGCTCTTTTGTATCCCTGAAGCAAGCAGATGCCATTGGGCTACACTGGCATGTGACAGGGTCAAATGGAAACGTTACTGGTGCCTGCTGAAGGAAACCGATGAACAATGGGTTGTCTAGTGATCTAGTGATAAATAACTTAAAAATTCTTTATTTTTTTAATTGAATCACAGTGAGATACACAAGCTGTTCATGACTGGGTTTCAGTCATACAATGTTCCCTTCACCAGTGTATATTTCCTGCACCCAATGTCCCTAGTTTCCACATCCCTACAGAACAACCCCCCCAGCCCCAAACCTGCCCCTCAAGGTGTTGCAGGTACGGCTGTGGTAGCTGGCTGCTTTGGCAGGTGGCAGACAGGAGACAGGCTTGTCTACACCCAGGGCTCTGCCCGTGGGCCATGGATGGTTGATGGCCTGGCGCAGATTATGTTGAGCGAAATTAGCCAGAAGGAGAGAGACAGACACAGAATGACTGCATTTATTTGCATGGCATAAATATATATGTACATATTATGATACCAATATCCAAGGTCAACTGAAACATATATCAGGAGGTCCTGTCAAAGGTGGAAATTATCACAAACGTTTGGGAGTTAGAGGTTAGGTAAGACAGAAAATGGAACAGTGTGCTAATAATTGTCGAGGGTACTAATGCCAACCTAGAACTGAGCATTAAATAGAGGCAAAAGGATACACATGACAACCTTTTAATGTATGTTCTGTAATCCATAGTCTGGAAGGGAAGGGAAAGAGAGAGAGAAAGGGAAAGAAATAAAGAACCTGCCATGGAGGTGGGCTGGGGGAAGGGGGAGGGAACCGGGGACGTTGGTGGTGGGAGATGGGCACTGGTGGAGGGACGGATGCTGGAACACTGTATAACCAAAACCCAAATATGAACTTTTTAATTGTATATCTTTTTATTTGTATATCTCACGGTGGTATAATAAAATACTTAAAAAAAAAAAAAAAGAAAAGGACTGGGCCTCCTGGGATGAACCCAGAACCACGGCAGAGCCTGGCAAGTTACCCGTGGTGTATTCGATATGCCAAAAACTGTAACAATAATGGATCTCATTCCCAAATAACGGAGACGTTACTGGCGCCCGCTCCAGTGAATCGATGAACAACAGGAAGACAAGTGACAGAGCCCCCCTATCCCCGGACCCCCACCTGCCTCTATGGCAGACACCTTACTTCACACACACACACACACACACACACACACACACACACACACACACACACACACTCTCTCTCTCTCTCTCTCTCTCTCTCTCTCTCTCTCTCTCTCTCTTTGGGCATATGGTTTGCAGTACAAATACTGAAAGGTAAATAGCTTTTATATACATAAAATGATATATTATTTTTGATAAGCTTAACTTACAAAAGGTAAATCAATAATTTAAAATATTAAAAAGCAATCTCTATGTAATAATAAAATCAGAATTACTTACATTTTCTGCAAACATACTATCAAATTTCAGTGATCTTCTAACACTGCAAAGAAAATATTTAAAAGAAATTTCAGAGTTGACATGCTTTAAGTAGCCAAATACATATGCAACAGCTTCTAAGTTTCTTCTCTTCCCCTTATCTTTTCCTGGGTCTTCCAAGCTGGACTTAGGAATCCGGGTCCACTCCTTGCAACTCTTTTTTTTTTCCTTTTGGGTCACACCCGGCAATGCTCAGGGGTTGCTCCTGGCTCTGCACTCAGGAATTACCCTGGCGGTGCTCGGGAGACCATATGGGATGCCGGGGATCGAACCCAGGCCAGCATGGGCCGGCCGCGAGCAAAGGCAAACGCCCTCCCCGCTGGGCTATCGCTCCGGCCCCAGTCCTTGCAATTCTTGGTCAGCTGGGCTAGAGAGCTCAAGTGCTAGTTCTGTGTGTTTTGAAATAGCAGCAGGGTCAGGAAGAAGGCTCAAAAGGTTAGGGCACATGCTTTGCAAACTGCAGAAGTAGCCTATATGGGAAACTCTGCCAGGGAGGGTCTGAACACCAAAAAATTAAAAAATATGGCACCAATATAAATCACATATATAAACAAAGTATTTTATATACTGTTGGAAAACCGGAAAGTGTATTATTTTGCACAGAAATAATGCATGGAGGGTTAAAACAAGGCACGTATTAAAATAAGCAAGATGAAAAAGTCTTACACATTACTCTAGCTTTAAACATGATTCAATGCTGCCAGACTATGACTTAACTCAGGAACAGATGCTCTAGGCTTTATAAGTCCCCAATCCATAAGAAACTATTTTTTTTGTCTTCTTCCCTAAACTGATTCAGGAACATGCTATCTTCTCTCTGCACAAAATCTGTTGTGCTAAACTCGATGCCCAGCTGTTGGTGGCAATGCTTAGAAAGGAAAGCTGAATATTTACAATACTTTATTTCATACAGCTGTCTTCTAAAGAGCAGTCATCAACATTTTATTGAACGCAGGCTAAATGTTCAAAGGAGAAAAGGTCGATATAAATTAAAGCCAGTTTTTCCAGAGACAAAGGCAGCAATAAAAGTATTTGCTTGATCCCCGAGAAACAGAAATTGAGTTATATAAAAGTATTAGAGAATCCGAGCTCAAGCAAAAAATAAAAGAAAAAAGATTAAAGAAAAAATATTTATAGATCCTAAAAAAAAATCTGAACAGTGACTTTAAAGCAGGTGACAGGAGCAAAGAAAAAAATAGAAATTAGACAACTTACAAAAACTACTAAGGTACGGGCTGGAGGCGATAGCACAGCAGGTAGGCCGCTTGCCTTGCACGCAACTGACCTGGGTTCAATCCCGGCATCCCATATGGTCCCCGAGCATGCCAGGAGTAATTCCTGAGCAAAGAGCCAGGAGTAACCCCTGAGCATTACCGGGTGTGACCGAAAAAAAAAAAAAAAAACTACTAGGGTGCTGAAACAAAAATCTATAAAAGTTAAAAATGGCTCGCTGATTTTTTATTTTTTAGGTCTGATAGCCTGTCACAGAATATTATTTCTTGAGATTAATTAAACCATTTAAAGAATTTTATCTTGTAGAAGTCCACCTGAAATCAATTGAATGTGATTTCTCAGTGAAGGGATTATACAAATAAAAATGGCAAGTGATCCAAGTTTTAAGCTTTCACACATGCAAAAATTTAAATGTATGCATATATGTACACATGCATGTGTGTAGTTACTGAAGCAACATTATTTGCTTTATATATTATGTATATATAATGTAATGTATATACATTACATTGCACATCTTTTTTGTCTGTTTTGGGACTGTACCCAGAGGTCTCAGAGGCAAATCCCAGTTCAGTTCAGTTCTTAAGGTTGTTCCTGGAGGTGTGGGGGGACAAGACACATCAGCGACCCTCCCGACCCCTGGCACGCAGAGCACGTGTACAGGCCTCTGCGCCTCCCCCTGGGCTCCTGACCCCACAGAGCACGTGCACAGGCCTCTGCGCCTCCCTCTGGGCTCTGGCCCCACAGAGGCTCCTCCTAAGCACGTGCACTGCATAAAAATTTTCATTGCTACCAGCATTACTGCTGATGAGAACTTACAAAAGATGAAAACATTTGATAGTCCATTTTATATAACAGAAATATAAAATAACTGTCTTCCCTCTGTTCATCGATTTGCTCGAGTGGGCACTAGTAACGTCTCCATGAGTCCTGTCACAAGCAAGTGCAACCCAAGGGCATCTACTTGCTACAGGGACAGTGTTGCAGGACTCCTCTAAGGGCCGCTGCATCTGCTCTGAATTGCCGCCTGAAAATCACTTCGTAGATAAGGGGGTAGTCTAAATGTGGCAGTTTATCTGATCATGTATGCTGTACTAGCTGGTATAAATATTCTCCCATGCTACCACAATCATCGTGGGTCTAGCTAGATCTTACCAGCATATTAGCCTGGCCACGCTGGACCCCTAAGTAATTAGACCAGAGAGAAATGCTGTTTGCTTCCAAGCAAACAAGCATGGCTCCCTGATATACTCAAAGGCAACTAAAATATAAAACTACAATGAAGTAGAAGAGACTTGTGAAGGCTTGGAGAAATATTTAACTGGCATTAGTATTAGTCTTTGGTACAGAGACATGCCATCTCAGAAACCCCCTTCTCTACCCTATAAAGGCATTTCCAGGCAGATCTTGGCTCAAAACATTAGCATACTAAAGGGCCTAGGTGAGATGCAGGGAGGGATTACCTAAGGGCATTTGACCCTCCCTGCTTTCCATAACAGTGGGAGGAAGGTCTGAGTTGCAGGGGTATAAAACTAGCCTGTTTTCCTTTCTCCCGCGCTTCTTTGTGGGCTCTCTTTGTGAGCGCTCACCCTTCTTGGAAGTCTTGTCTTCCCCTTTTACAAAGCCTTTACACGTGGTGGCCGCCATCTTGGCCTACACGTGGCTGGGGTTCTAGCCTGGAATCCTAAGCACCGGGCTTTTCCTTTTGCTGATTTGTATGCCTGAACCTGTGATAAGTAAAGCCTTTTAAAACTGCATCGGATTCCTGAGTTTTCATCCATTTCTTGCCGGCGGAGGTAGAAGGGAACTCGCTTCCGGCACTGTCGGGGACCCGGCGGAGCCCCCGACAGGACAGGAGGAGCCTGAAACCATTCTTCAGGTTATGGAACTGAGGTCCATAATAGTTACTAGTCTTTGGCATAAAAGTAAATAAAACACGGGTAGCTTGCCAGGCTTTACCGTGTAGGTGGTATAGTCTCAGTAGAAGGCTCTCAACCCAGCATTTACCGATGAAACTTAAAGGGGAAGATCAGGTTTTCTCTTGGATGGAGCTCTGAGGAACTATGGAGTCTGGATGTTGAGAATGACTAACTGCACGATGTGTGGTTGCTCTGGCTTCTTGCCAGGCTTACTGGTATCAGTTAAAACATGTCTATAACTGTTTACTATGTATAAATGTGAAAGAAATTGGGAAGAACCTTATGCAAAATTCAGTATCCTATAAAAAATATTGCACGGCCGCACGCCAAGGGACCTGTGGGTCTGGTGTGGGTGTGTCTCTCTCTTCCGGGGCAACTGGCATGGAGGCAGAGGAAAGGGCAGGGCCCAAAACTCCACTACGAGTCCGGCCAGCATGGTCTCTCCCCCGCTCATGAGAGCAAACCCTTGGAGCATTGTTGGACTCGGCCAGGGATGGCCGAGCCCTTACCGGGAGGTCAGCTCCATGGGTTGCTTCCACATGGGGCCGCCGAGCAGCGCAGCTGTGGGTCTGAAGTGGATGGGTCTGGATCTCTTCCAGGGCAACTGGCATGGAGGAGGAGGAAAGGAAAAATAACCGCAGATGTTAATTATATTGCTTTGTGAAACTATTCTTAAAAACTAATTCATCTTTATTTTTCAGTGCTGAAACGGAATCTGGCTGAGTTCTCACGTGCAAGGCATGCACACTCATTACTTTATTTAATTTAGTGCATGACAGTATTTTTTTTTTAATCCGGCCCAGGTATGCTGATCCAGAGACTCACAGACATGGGGGCAGAGCTGCTACCAGTCTCCCCTGTGCCCAGCCGCTCACGAGGCACCCGGGAGGGATGGCAGGTTCTAGCCCTGGCCCGCCACCCCAGCAGAGCCTCACAACAAGCCAGACGACCCCCCACTCCATGAAAGCCGCCATTTTCCACATTCGATTTCCCTCTCGTCAGAACTCCATGCAGCAGACAAGCCTATCACAGCCCAGCTCGCAAACGGCCGTGCGGTTCATCAATAAATGCTATATTTAGAGGTGACTACAAGAGTATGCCACCTGCACAGCAAGCCTGACAAGCTGCCCATGTCATATTTGATATGCCAAATACCAGTAACAATTATGTTAGGTCATTCCCATGACCTAATATAATGGTTTGAGGCTCTTTATGTTCCTGGTGTGAGCAGATGCCCTTGGGCTCTACTTGCATGAGACAGGACATATGGAGATGTTACTGGAGCCCGCTCAAGCAAATTGATGATGAACGGGAAGATAGTGATAGTGACAGTATAAGGACCAAGCTTCACTGAGTCATCAGTACAGAGCAAATGGATGGGCCCAATTATACATTCATAACAGCAATAACCGGTATCATTTGTTTCCAAATTAACAGGAACCACACCTCAAAAGCTGACAAAGTTATACGACATGATGTCCTCATGTAAGGGTTTTAGGACACAAGTATAACTCTTTAAAATACAATTTTTAATAGCAAAACCAAGGTGAGAGTAAGTATTGTGGGGGGTGGAGGGATAATCATAGAAAAGCAGGTAAGACTCGAGGAGTCTTGATGCTACGCCAGTTCTTCCCCTACTGTTGGGCAAATCACATAATATGAGCTTCAGAAAGTTGGTAATATAGTCCGGAGAGATAGTACAGTGGGTAGGGGGCTGCCTTGCATACCACCAACCAGGGTTTAATTCCTGGCATCCGTTTGTCCTCCAAACACCACCACAAGTGATACCCGGGTGCAGAGCCAGGGAGTAACTCCTGAGCACCGCAGGTGTGGACCCAAAACAAACAGAAAAACCAGAAAGCTGATTAAAAGTAGCAGCCTGTAAAGTAAGAAATACATGAATGTAAGGTAAAGATAACACCTACTATCTAAGAGTTTCTATTTATTCCTATGATCAAGATAATAATACTGCCAGTTACAATTTCAGAAAAAGTTCAGAGGATTATTGGGTATGCTTGTGAGATACTCTATGAAAGATAATGGCTAAATTCATACCTTATGCTTAGTTGCAAAGTCAGATATCTGAAATGATCTGCTTTCCATTCTATGTGTGGGAAGGCACATGGAGGGATAAACGCCGCCCTGTGTTGCAGGACACCTAAAAGCCTAAGAGCCTCTGCATCTGCCCTGGATTGCCTCCTGCAGGTCACTTCGTAGATAGGGGGGGGTAGTCTGAATGTGGCAGTCTTATCTGACCATGTATTCTGTACTGGCTGGTATAAATATTCTCTCATGCTACCACAATAATCGTGGGACTAGCTAGATCTTACCAGCATATTTGCCTGGCCTCGTTGGATCTCTAAGTAATTAGCCCAGAGAGAAATGCTATTTGCCTCCAAGCAAGCAAGCATGGCTCCCTGATAACTCAAAGGCTACTAAAATACAAAACTACAGTGAAGTAGACAAGAGACGAGACTCTTGTGAAGGCTTGGAGAAATATTTAACTGGCATTGGTATAGTCTTTGGTACAGAGGCTTGTCATCTCAGAAAGCCCCTTCTCTACCCTATAAAGGCATTTCCAGGCAGATCTTGGCTTAAAACATTAGCATCTAAAAGGGCCTAGGTGAGGTGCTGGGAGAAATTACCTGAGGGCATTTGACCCTACTTCCCAAAATAGTGGGAGACATGAGTTTCAGGGGTATAAAACCAGCCTGCTTCCTCTCTCTCTCTCTCTCTCTCTCTCTCTCTCTCTCTCTCTCTCTCTCTCTCTCTCTCTCTCTCTCTCTCTCTCTCCCGGCTCTCTTTTGGGGCTTGCACTCTTCTTGGAAGTCTTGTCTTTGTCTCTTCTCTACAGGGCCTTAACACGTGGTGGCCGCCATCTTGGCCTACACGTGGCTGGGGTTCTAGCCAGGAATCCTAAGCACAGGGTTTTTCCTATTGCTGACTTGTATGCCTGAACCTGTGATAAGTAAAGCCTTTTAAAACTGCATCAGATTCCTGAGTCTTCATCCATTCCCGCAGGCTTCGGAGGTAGAAGGGAACTCGCTCCCTGGTACTGCTGGGGACCCCTGCACACACCCCTGTGTGGGAAGGCACGCAGGAGGGACAAACGCTCCCCTGGGCTTTATTCGTTTTCCTTTCACTCAAGCCTCTGCCCTTTTGTGTCCGAGCATCACTGCATGGAGAAATATAATGCCAATGTGAAAGCTGCTAGAGTTGTCTCAGGCAGCAATTCCCCCATGAGGACGTCTGCCAAGTGTGTTACCAATTATGCCGCCCAGGAACACAGTATCAAAAGCTTCCTTGTCAAAGAAGAATTCTAAAGTTAAAAGAAAGTATTTGGGAATATTGACCCTAGATGATAAGGGCATGAACGTAAGATGCTCCAGGGGTCAAATAAAAGGAGAACTGCCATAAGGTCATTTTATTACTCAGTGGATACTCTAACAAATGACATTAATATTGCTTTCTGCCAGAAATGTAACTATGTGCATATCATTACAAACAAAAAGAGGCAGGGAAATAGCTCTAGGGATTGAAGCTCTGTCTGCTGGAGGCCAGATTCCACCTCCAGCACTACATATGGCCCTGTGAAGAAGGGGGGCAGCCTGGAGCACCAGAGGGCGTGGCCTCCCCCCCAAACAAACGCTTCAAAGTTTCTATTGAGGGGCCAGAGATACAACCAGGTTGCTTGCCGCACTGCCGGGTACGGCCCCTCAAAAAAACAAAAGAAAGAAAAAAGAAAAGTTCCTATTCAAAGAGTCCAAATAGTTCCAAGAGTTCCATTTGTATTACATATAGCCAATGGGTGATATTTTACATCCTTTTTAGTATATACTGTTTTACAACACACAAATTTAACACTGATGGCCACCCTACTCTTGAAATTTCAGAGCAAAACATGAAGAAGTTGTTCCCTAACTGTCCAGAGTCTGCACTAAGCATCTTCCCGCATCAGAGCACACGTGCATAGCCTCTGTACCCCAGTAAGGAATGAAGGTAAGAGCGCGGATACTAATGATGGTTTGTTCTAGTGGCAAGGCTGTACCTAACATTCCTCCAACCTACTTACATTGTAAGCGCAGGTTTGTTCCTCTGAGCGCCTTCACTGATCCCCCAGCCACGCCTGCTGTGCTGCTGCGCCAGCCCCAGCGCTCACCTCCCTTGGAAACGCATCTTCTTTCAAGTCCAGAATAAATGATTCTTGGTTGAATTTCCTTTCAAGGCTTTAATACGACATGCTACTCTCATCAACTTCTAAACTTTCTGTTGATAATCTGATCGCCTTAGGGGTCTCGCTGGACAAACAAGCAGTTTTTTTCTCTTGCTGCTTTTAAGATCTTCTATCTTTCACTATTTGCCAAGTGAATTATGTCTTGGTGTGCTTTTCTTTGGGTTTATCGTATGTGTTTCTGGGTGTTTCTCTTGTTCCCCAGACTAGGATTAGGAAGCTTTCAAGGCATTATTAGATCTATGTTCTCACCTTTTCTTTCTTCTCCTCCGGGATTCCTAATATTTGAACAGTATTCCTTTTGATACTGTCCCAGAAGTCCTTTATGAGTCAATTGTATTTTTCAGTTCTGTAACTTGCTTGAATCTTTAAATGTTCTAGAGTTCAGGCAAAACCAAGTTACCAAATCATTCCAGGCAGATAGATGTCTTGGCTGAAAACTCTGAGGCCTTCTTGGTACAGGGGCAGGAAGATTCACCTTCCTTCCTGGCAATGGCCACACCCAACTTCCATCAACATAAAAATGACCCAGCTTCACAGCTTCTGGAGCGTGTGGCCGCTTGAGTGGCCGCTTGTGTGGCCAAGTGACACCTTCTCCATATTTCACAGTACTAAAATCCCAGTCGAAGCAGTTAACTGGATGGAAAAATTGGTCATAAGTCTACGGCAGATACTACACTTGATCTTAGCCAAAAGGCCATGAAGTGACTGGATCCCACGGGATGTCAAAAGATCACGTGGCTGCCCACCTACGAGATGGTCAGACTTCTTTGTCAAGACCCTGAACAAATGGTTTGAGGCTCTTTGTATTCCTGAATCAACCAGATGCCATTGGGCTACATTGGCACGTGACAGGGTCAAATGGAAATGTTACTGGCGCCAGCTCGAGCAAATCGATGAATAACGGAATGTCAAGTGATCAAGTGAAGTCCACTGCACTCAATGAGCAAAACAATCGAACAAAAGGTGCAAAAAGCACTATCCAGATCAGTACATCTGGATAGTAAACACCACTGAGGATAAAGCAATTATTACAAGTGAACTATTGCTCTATGTTCTAATAATTCTACTTGCTGTTTTGTTGTAACAGCAGTATGAAGTAAAGTTGTGCCTGCTGAGCGGGGAAGGCTAGGGGGGTGGGGACTGGGGACAACGGCAGAGGAAAGTCACGATGGTGGTTTCGGTGTTCAAACATTGCATGTCTCCATGCCTGAGACAACTCTTTTGTTAATCACGGTCTTTTGAACTAAAGAAAAGAATCAGCAACATGAGGCACCCTCTGAAACATATGGAAGACAAGAACAGTCCGAGGAGGCTTTTAGGAAAGGACAGTATAATGTCATACTGATAGATAAAAGAACCTTACATGGGAAGATGCCACCTGCGACTTAAGAATAGGGAAATTCATAAATGAGAGCTTTTGGTAACTAGAGAATATGGAGAGTAAGTATCCATGACACAGGCAATTACACCTTCAGCAAAGGCCAAGGTCTAGGTCGTCTAGGCCACCTATTTGTTTAACAGCATGAGACTCAAAACTCCTGAGCACAACATACTACTGAGAAGCCCTACCTAGAATGAGGCATATCTGAGGGAGTGAACAGTGATAAACAGCCGCGTCTGACAGGCGACCCAATGGTCCCCAGACAAGGAGGGTGAGCAGTGAGCAACAGACAGCTTAGACTGTGCTCTGTTCTTTGTCAAGGATGGCCGTTCAGCCTGGTACCAGAGTTTGAGTTCTACAAGCTGGGACTTTTAAGCTACATCTTATAAAGCTGGAACTAGAGAAAGCAGAGTTGCACCATAGGCCCTGAGAACTCATTTAATAAATAAATATATAAACAAATTAAAAAAAATATGGTAAGCCCTCCAGGTGGGAGGGAGAGAAGGCAGAAAGAGAAATTTTAAAAAAATAAAGAAAAGAAAAAAAGTTGAAAAACTGCGTTCTTCAACACAAACACTAGTTCATCACAGTCTTCTGAATCCAGTGAGCTTGTTTACAACCGTTTCTTGGAACCCCTTGAGAGGCATTTGCTTACGTCCACTTCTTTATAATCTTTCCAGACTTGGCCTTGCTGTTCTGCCTGGAATGTGCCCTCTGCCAGATTCGCTGCTTACTTTACACTTTAGTCAACAGTTACCTCTCTTGATCCCACAGGAGCAGGCTGATGCCGGCGCAGTCCTGAGGAGTCCAGACCACAGACCCAGGAGGCCACAGAGCGACGAGCGCAGGTACACCCTGACCGTGGGCGCGGCCCTTCTGACTCTGCCCATCCTCTACCCTCAATTCGTGCGACACAGGGGGACGGGACTACTGGCCCATGTAGGGCGCAGTGGGTGGGCACGGGTTCGGCTGAAGCATAAGCTGCGGCATGCTAGCATGGTGGCGAGGCAGGCCAGTGCCAGAGGCTGCCGCTCTAGCTGCCATGTGCAGGGCCTCTGAATGCAGGGGCGATGCGTGGCAGATGCAGGCGCTGGCGGTACTGTGGGCAGATCCAGGTCTACAACTAGTATGCTAGCCAAGCTAGGGGAGAGAGATGAAGCTCCCAGCAGGGCTCGCCCAGAGCAGACGCTAGAGGTGTCTAAGACGGCACCAAGGTAGTGTGCTGCAAAGAAGTGCCTGACTGCAAAATACCCCCCAGCACGGAACCCACAGAATTACTGGCAGTTTTCTTCAACACGAATGCGAGACCAACTTTAAACTTTAGCTCAATTTATAAATTAGAACAGAATAAAATTAACCCCCATGGGAGATGGACAAATTAGCATGGCTTGAGCATACCAGCCTCTCATGAGGCCCCGGGAGGGATGGCAGGTTCTAGCCCTGGCCCGCCACCCCAGCAGAGCCTCACAACAAGCCATACGACCCCCACTCCATGAGGGGCCTCAATTTTCCACATTGGGACTTCCCCCTTGTCAGAACTCCACCCAGTAGACCAGCCTATCACAGCCCGGCTCATCGAGATCCACCCTGCTGCAGTCTTTTTTTTAAATCTGGCTCAAGTATGCTGATCCAGAGACTCACAGACATGTGGCAGAGCTGCTACTGGCTCTCCCTGTGCCCAGCTGCTCATGAGGCACCCAGGAGCGATAGTGGGTTCTAGCCCTGGCCCGCCACACCAGTAGAGCCTCACAACAAGCCAGACAACCTCCCACTCCATGAGGGCCTCCGTTTTCCACATCCGGACTTCCCCCTCATCAGAACCCCACCCAGCAGACCAGCCTATCACAGCCCGGCTCGCTGGCGGCGCGCGGTTCATCAATAAATGCTGGATTTTGAGATGACTACAAGAGTATGCTACCCGCACGGCAGAGCCTGGCAAGCTACCCGTGTCGTATTTGATATGCCAAATACCAGTAACAATTATAGACCTCATTCCCATGACCTGATGGAATGGTTTGAGGCTCTTTATGTTCCTGGAGCAAGCAGGTGCCCTTGGGCTCTACTTGCATGAGACAGGTCATATCTAGATGTTACTGGTGCCTGCTCGAGCAAATCGATGATGAACGGGAAGACAGTGACAGTGGTGCTTCGGGGGACCATATGGGATGCCGGGGATCGAACCTGGGTCGGCTGCATGCAAGGCAAACGCCCTACCCGCTGGGCTATCGCTCTGGCCTCTAAAAAAAATAAATTTCTATAGGGTAGCAATAAGATGCCTGAAATCCCGAGTTCAGTGACAGCTCCTTACACAACTGCCTAATGTGCCTTGCTTAAGAGTTGGGACTCAATATCAGCCATCTTGTCAGCAGAGAAAATGGCCTAGAATCCTATTTCTAAACGAACATGGTATCACTGAACCTTCCCAGGTAGACTGGTCTGGACTAAGAAACCTGAGGGGGCTCCCTGGGATGGGGGTGGGCAGATTCCCAGCTTCCCAACGCCATACTGACACAGACCAGCTCAACTCCACACTTGAACCTCATCAAGCTGTCCAGCTACCAAACTGTTCTAGATCTCTAGCACCTGGGCTGCACGGCCGCTTAGGAGACCTCAAAATTTCATTGTACTGTACACCCAGGAAGATCATAGCAAATCTGTTTTTAAAAAGTTGCACGGGGGCCGAGCGATAGACCAGCCGGGTAGGGCGTTTGTCTTGGGACGCAGCGGGCCCGTGTTGGCCCGGGTTCGATCCCCGGCATCCTATATGGTCCCCCAAGCACCGCCAGGAGTAATTCCTGAGTGCAGAGCCAGGAGAAACCCCTGAGCATTGCTGGGTGTGACCCAAAAAGCAAAAAAAAATGTTGCATAGAAGCGACCAAGCTCAAGCTGCCAAAACAACAACACAGAAGGCTCCAATCAGCGCCCACAGGTGGGCAGGCCGGGGGTGGTGAGCGGACAACTGGGGACATTGGTGGCGGGCAGGTGACACCGGTGGTGACTGGTGTTGGGACATTACTGCCTGGGAGAACTTGGCAAATCGCGGTGTCATACTTAAACTTTTTCTTTCCAAAAAGAGTTGGAATGTGTGCCTCTAATAACCCGCCACTCCGCAGTGCTTCACGTTAGCCTGAGCTCACCTTCCCAACGAAGGCACTGGAAGACGTCAGCAAACGACAACGCGCCTTTCCATGACCTCGGCCCGCTCTTAGCATGTTCCTCCTGCTCTGCACCTACGCCGGCATCGCTAACACTGACCCTACCCGTGCCCACGCACCAAGCGGGAAAGGAAGCGCACAGGACGCAGCACACCCGTGGGCTGCTCACATCCAGGAAAGCAGGAGATGGAGTGACATGCACGGAGGGCCGCGACCACCGGGGAGCCTTACTTACGCCATCCTGAGCCCAGAAGGCGCCCTGCCGCAGTCTTCCCGGGAAACGAGCCTGGGGAACCGCCGAAATCCGAAAAGCGCGGGCGCGGGCCCGGACGCTGCGTCACCGTGCCGCCCGCCGGAAACAAGCCCCGCGACCCGGGTCCGAGGGGATGCGGGCCCAGGAAAGACGGGGCTGAGAGCGTACCCCCGGGGATGCATTAGTGCCTTGGGGAGACCCTGGACCACCACATACAACTGTAGTAAAATGGAACAGCCGTATTCCGTTCAAAGGAAAACAACCAAGAGGAGCCGCCGAGCTTCGGCTCCGGCTTGGCGGCGCTGCACGTTTCCGCCCGGACGGTTCGGGAATGCTCCGCGCGGACTTCCGGTGGCGGGGAGGCGCCGTTGCCATGGTAATGGAGGAGCAGCCGCGGGGCGACCCTCGGCCGGTTGCGGGGAGACCTCGTCGAGGCCCCCTGCCTGGGAGCCGGAGTTAGGCAGCAAGCCGCTGACTGGGGTCCCCGCGCCCCTGCGCCCTGCTCTGCGGCTTCCTCTCCTTCCGCCTGGGCTCGCCTCCTCTGCCAGGCCGCCCGCCGTGCTGGCCGACCCGCCCCGTAACGGTACCGGTACCCCGTCGGAGCCGCGTGCACGGCCATGCCGGCCCGCAGCGGTGCGCGCCCCTCGCAGGGACCCCAGCACCCGGGTTCCGCTGGGCCTCCCGAGCGCGAGGCGCTGGGTTACAGTTTCCCTTTCTTGCTACTATGTAGCCGCCTGTTACGGGGCCGTTCGCCGGGTGCCCGCCAGGCCCGTCTTGGAGCAGGCTGGGGAGTTGGGGGCGAGCAGTTATAGATTAATTGAGGCTTCGGCATTGTCTCTCTCGCCGAAAGGGAAGGAATCGAATTCTGCAACATTTCTGCAACGGGGGAGGGGTGTTATCTAGTTTGCATAAAAGGCATTTGAAGATGATCCTTGAAAGAAAATAAAAAAGCACATTTGAAAATTGCTTGTTGCAAAACGAGCCTTAGGGGTCCCCCTGAGGGCGGTTTCCTCGCGCGCGTGTTGAGGACGTGCGTGCACGCGAAGGGCTTGGAAGTTCAGGGCTTGATCGCAGCAGTGCCAATTTGCACAAAGCCCGTGACGCTGCATCCCCGCGGGTCCTTCTCAAACTTGGCGTAATGGGAAAGTGTCAGACTGGCGGCCAGTGTATTATAAATAGGGCACTTGGCCCGCGGTAAGCGATGATGGCCCTTCCGTCCCCAGTATAGAAGCCCTGTATGATGCAAGGAGGTGCGAGTGGTGATTTAGGCCTCCAGAGCAAGGCTCCGCGGTGTCCTGAAGGGCCGCTACCTGCGCCGCCTTGGTGAACTGAAACATCGCATTCCATGGTTCGGGGTGCATTTTAGAAGTCCAAGCGGACTAAAATGATGTCGCTAGCCTTAAACACCAGCACCGTCCTCGTTCAAGAGCCATCACTTTTGGTTAATAAGGAAGAGACGCACTGAGATGTAGCACCGTTAGCTCCTGACTCACCCTGGAGACATAGTGACATTTCTGTCCCCGGAACCGACAAGCAGTACCTAGCCTGTGCAGTGTAAGAGGCCAATACCTAGCCCGTGCAATGTAAGAGGCCGGTAGCTAGCCCATGCAGTGTTTAAGAGGCCGGTACCTAGCCCATGCAGTGTAAGAGGCCGGTAGCTAGCCCCGTGCAGTGTAAGAGGCCAGTAGCTAGCCCGTGCAATGTAAGAGGCCGGTAGCTAAGCCGTGCAGTAGTGTAAGAGGCCAGTACCTAGCCCGTGCAATGTAAGAGGCCGGTAGCTAGCCCGTGCAGTGTGTAAGAGGCCAATACCTAGCCCGTGCAGTGTAAGAGGCCGGTAGCTAGCCCATGCAGTGTAAGAGGCCAGTACCTAGCCCGTGCAATGTAAGAGGCCGGTAGCTAGCCCGTGCAGTGTGTAAAAGGCCAGTACCTAGCCCGTGCAGTGTAAGAGGCCAGTACCTAGCCCGTGCAGTGTGTAAGAGGCCGATACCTAGCCCGTGCAGTGTAAGAGGCCGGTACCTAGCCCATACAGTGTAAGAGGCCGGTAGCTAGCCCGTGCAGTGTAAGAGGCCAGTACCTAGCCCGTACAGTGTAAGAGGCCGGTAGCTAGCCCATGCAGTGTAAGAGGCCAGTACCTAGCCCGTGCAGTGTAAGAGGCCGGTAGCTAGCCCGTGCAGTGTAAGAGGCCAGTACCCTAGCCCGTGCAGTGTAAGAGGCCAGTACCTAGCCCGTGCAGTGTAAGAGGCCGGTAGCTAGCCCGTGCAGTGTAAGAGGCCAGTAGCTAGCCCGTGCAGTGTAAGAGGCCAGTAGCTAGCCCGTGCAGTGTAAGAGGCCGGTATCTAGCCCGTGCAGTGTAAGAGGCCGGTATCTAGCCCATGCAGTGTGTAAGAGGCCGATACCTAGCCCATGCAATGTAAGAGGCTGGTAGCTAGCCCGTGCAGTGTGTAAGAGGCCGATACCTAGCCCGTGCAGTGTAAGAGGCCGGTACCTAGCCCGTACAGTGTAAGAGGCCGGTAGCTAGCCCGTGCAGTGTAAGAGGCCAGTACCTAGCCCGTGCAGTGTAAGAGGCCGGTAGCTAGCCCGTGCAGTGTAAGAGGCCAGTAGCTAGCCCGTGCAGTGTAAGAGGCCGGTATCTAGCCCGTGCAGTGTAAGAGGCCGGTATCTAGCCTGTGCAGTGTAAGAGGCCGGTACCTAGCCCGTGCAGTGTAAGAGGCCAGTAGCTAGCCCGTGCAGTGTAAGAGGCCAGTAGCTAGCCCGTGCAGTGTAACAGGCCGGTATCTAGCCCGTGCAGTGTAAGAGGCCGGTACCTAGCCCATGCAGTGTAAGAAGCTGGTAGCTAGCCTGCAGTGTAAGAGGCCAGTAGCTAGCCCATGCAGTGTAAGAGGCCAGTAGCTAGCCCATACAGTGTAAGAGGCCGGTAGCTAGCCCGTGCAGTGTAAGAGGCCAGTACCTAGCCTGTGCAGTGTAAGAGGCCAGTACCTAGCCGTGCAGTGTAAGAGGCCAGTAGCTAGCCGTGCAGTGTAAGAGGCCAGTACCTAGCCCGTGCAGTGTAAGAGGCCAGTAGCTAGCCCGTGCAGTGTAAGAGGCCGGTATCTAGCCTGTGCAGTGTAAGAGGCCGGTAGCTAGCCTGTGCAGTGTAAGAGGCCAGTAGCTAGCCCGTGCAGTGTAAGAGGCCAGTATCTAGCCCGTGCAGTGTTAGAGGCTGGTAGCTAGCCCGTGCAGTGTAAGAGGCCATCTGGTAGTCCCCGTTCTTGAAGTTTCTGAGCAGAGGTGCGGAGGTGATGTAAAATCCTAATCCTTGCCACTGCAGTTAGGGAGAGCTCAGGATAATTTCCACAATTGGGGTTTTAAAACTTCAAGCCAAGGGCCAGAGCAATAGCACAGTGGGTAGGGCGTTTGCCTTGCACGCGTCGACCTGGGTTCGATCCACGGCATCCCATTTGGTCCCCCTAGTGCTGCCAGGAGTAATTTCTTTTTTTCTTTTTTGCTTTTTGGGTCACACCCAGCAATACTTAGGGGTTACTCCTGCTCTGCACTCAGGAATTACTCCTGGTGGTGCTCGGGGACCATATGGGATGCCGGGATCGAACCCTAGCCAGCATGGGCCGGCTGCGTGCAAGGCAAACGCCCTACCCACTGGGCTATCGCCCGGCCCCATGGAGTAATTTATGAGTGTAGAGCCAGGAGTAACCCCTGAGCATTGCTGGGTGTGACCCAAAAAAGCATTAATAATAATAATAATAATAATAATAATAATAATAATAATACATTCAAGCCATTGGGCCGGAACAACGGAAGAGTGGGAAAGGCTGTCCTTCCTCTGAACCGACCAGGGTTGAATCCCGAGCACAACCAGGAGTAATTCCTGAGTGCAGAGCTAGGAGTAAGCCCTGAGCACAGCCAGGAGTGCCGCCCTCCCCGGACCCCTACTCCCCAAATCCAGCCTTTGTAGATATAAGGCTGCGTGCAGGAGATGATGGTGGGGTGACCTGGTTGACGGTGGGTGGAGCCGTGCTCACTGCCAGATTCTAGGTAAAGCCTCGCCGCTGTTTCCTGCCTGCCGTCAGTCACTGGCGGGGCCAGGCTCTGCCGCCGGTTTCACATTCTCAAACAGCTCAACCAGGTGGATCAGCTGATGGTCCCCATCTTAATTTTTATTTAAATTATTTGGGGGCCGGAGCGATAGCCCAGCGGTAGGGCATTTGCCTTGCACGCTGCCAGCCTGTGCTGGCCGGGTTCCATCCCCAGCATCCCATATGGTCCCCGAGCACCACCAGGAGTAATTCCTGAGTGCAGAGCCAGGAGAAACCCCTGAGCATCGCCGGGTATGACCCCAAAAATAAATAAATAAATAAATAGAATTTAAAAAATAATAAAGTATTTAGTGGTGGTTGTGGGGCTGTATCGGGCCGTGCTCAGGGCTTACTCAGCTACCACTCCAGGCTCTGAGCTCAGTTATCACTCCTGGCCGGGAGGGACCCTGATCTGTGCTGGGGACAGTCCAGATCAGCTGTGTGCCAGGCAAGCATCTTACCCACTATTATTTTCCAGCCCCTTATTTTGAAAGAATAAGTGTGAAATTTTCTGGGGTTCTAAAGGATGACACAGCAGGCGAAGCGTTTGCCTTGAATGCAGCCAACCCGGGTTGGACCCTGCCACCCTAGGTGGTCCCCGGTCCCTGCCACGAGAGATCCCTGAATGCAGCCGACCAGGGTTGGACCCTGCCACCCTAGATGGTCTCCCGGGCCCTGCAGGAGAGATCCCCTGAATCAGACCCGTGAGCAAACCCTGAACACCCAGGCATGTATGGCTCAAAACCAAACCCGAAACAGTGGCACGCTTACCTTGCCCTATGACTCTGCTTACATCTTGTTACATCTTGTTTGGACTTTGTCTGTCTCATATATCTATGCATAAATATGGCTACAGCTGTAAAGCCTCAGCTGCCTCAGGCATGCTAATACAACCAGGTGCGTATATATTAATATTCAGCTTTTTTTTCTCCCGCCTATAAACACTTTGGTGTCTTTTTTTTTTTTAATATTTTATTACACCGCCATGTGACATGCAACTACAAAGATGTTCATGTTTGGGTTTCCGTCATACAGTGTTCCAGCACCCATCCCCTCCACCAGTGCCCATCTCCCACCACCAATGTCCCCACTTCCCTCCCCCTCCCCCAGCCCGCCTCCATGGCAAGTTCCCTATCTCCTCTCTCTCTCTCTTTCTTCTCTTACACATTGTGGATTGCAATACACACATTCAGAGACCATCATGTACATCCTTTTTCCTATATTCAATGCTCAGTTCTAGGCTGGCATCATCACTTTTGACAAATATTAGCACACTGTTCCCTTCTCTGCCTTACCTAACCACTGATTCCCACATGTTTGTGGTAGATTCCACCTTCTTTTTTTTAATTGAAAGATGCTCATGTAGAGCTTTGGTTCCACAGTGTTCCAACACGCACCCCTCCGCCCAAAACCATCTCCCATCACCAATGTCCCCACCCTCCCTCCCCCCCCCGCACCTCAACCAC
Source organism: Cryptotis parvus (assembly GCA_021461705.1). Taxonomy (NCBI): domain Eukaryota; kingdom Metazoa; phylum Chordata; class Mammalia; order Eulipotyphla; family Soricidae; genus Cryptotis; species Cryptotis parvus. The sequence goes on from JAJIBD010006140.1 coordinate 73,894, forward strand.
CTGGCGGGTTCTGCATGTCATTTCCTTCCTCCCTACATCTCCCTCCCAAAAAACTTTCCTGCTCTTCGTGGAATGCAGTGCACCAAAAGACATCACCGTTTCACCATTTCAGTGGACCGGCGCGCCGCTTGCGGCCCAGTTCGACCTGGGCTCGAACTGGCTTTGCTCCGTTGATCTGGTCGTGAGGCAGCTTCGCAGTGTCTGGACAGCAAAAATGGTGGCTAGTGTGATGGGCGAGTCTCATCCGGCTGCTTCGGGACCCCCCAGAGGCGACGGGCCCACTCCCAAAACCCATCTGTCCTCCTCGGGGTTCCATGGTCAGCCAGGCCGGGCGCGAGCCGAGCGCCAGCCTCCCCAGCCGTCCGTGAGGCCCCGTCTGCTGGCCCGCGTGCAGCTCCCGGCAGGACCACCAGGCTCGACCCACTTTGGTGTCTTGATTCCCACCTTCCACCTCCTCCCACTCCTTTTGAAAGTAAAATAAATGTTTATATTTTTAAGGGAGAAGCATCACTAAAACAATGTTTCTATTTATTTTTTAACAGAATGGCCCTCAATCCTGGGCTTGATGATGCCTCTTTCTCCAGCCAGAAATCAGAGAACGCTGGAACCAAAACATTTCCACCCACTGAAGAGGAGATATTTTACAAGAATTGTAGAGCTGCCTACTTAACTGTTTTCAAAAGCAGTTTAGAAAACATTCTTTCTAAAGATCAACTTTCTTTAGGTAAATTGTTTTTATTTATCATGCCTTATTTGATGAAAGTTAATAAACCAGAAAAGCTGGAATTAGAATTATGTTGCTAAATCATCCCACTATCTTAGTAACACTTGAACAAAGGAACATTTAAGCTCGGTGCCATTTTATTCTGGAGGAACTCGGAAATTAAACTTTCAGTGTTTGTTTAGACTATATTAGTGTTTTCAAAGCTTCTACTAACAATTTACCTTAAAAATGTTTTTAAGGGGGTCGCAGCGATAGCCCAGCGGGTAGGGCGTTTGCCTTTGCACGCAGCCGGCCCATGCCAGCCTGAGTTCAATCCCGGCATCCCATATGGTTCCCTGAGCACTGCCAGGAGTAATTCCTGAGTGCAGAGCCAGGAGTAACCCCCTGAGCATCGCCGGATGTGACCCAAAAAAGCAAAAAAAAAAAAAAAATTTTAAGGGACTGAGACACCTTTTTTATTTATTTATTTATTTATTTATTTATTTATTTATTTATTTAATTTTTTTTTTTGGGTCACACCCAGCGATGCTCGGGGTTACTCCTGGCTCTGCGCTCAGGGAATTACCTCCTGGCGGTGCTGGGGGGACCATATGGGATGCCTGGGATCGAACCCAGGTCGGCCGTGTGCAAGGCAGGTGCCCTACCCGCTGTACTATTACTCCGGCCCCTTAAATTTTGTGTTCATTTTTGGGCCATACCTGTTGGTGCTCAGGGATCAGTTTTGATGGGGTTAAGGGCCAGCTGTAGTTAGCACTGGGGACCTACCCCAGGCTGGCAGTCCACGGTAAGCATTCAATCCATTGTAGAACTTCCACAGCCTCTAAAATATCTTTTTTGGGCGGAGCAATAGCCCAGCGGGTAGGGTGTTTGCCTTGCACGTGGCCTGCCCATGCCGGCCGGGTTCGATCCCCGGCATCCCATATGGTCCCCCGAGCACCGCCAGGAGTAGTTCCTGAGTGCAGAGCCAGGAGTAACCCCTGAGCATCGCGGGTGTGACCCAAAAAAGTAAAATAAATAAATAAATACATAAATAAATACATAAATAAAATATCTTTTAAATTCCCATTTTGGTAACTTAAGTTATAATAATTAAAAAACTCTTGACATCTATCCTCACAAGTCTAAAATTGACTTACTTGTGCTGGGGGAAAGTAAATAATTCATAACAGTGGACTGAATGTAATAGAAAGTGATTAGAAAGAAACTGAAACTTTTTTAAAAGTATTTTATACCACCGTGAGATACACAATGACAAAGATACACAATTAAAAAAGTCCATACCTGGGTTTTAAACTGAAACTTTTTAAGGAGGTTTGAGCCTTCTGGGGTTTGAATTCTTTTGGTGGGGGTAATAGCTAGTTTTTAAAATTCTCTTGATTTGGGACTGGAGCAGTAAAGTAGGGAGTTTGCCTTGTACTCGGCCAACCCGGGTTCGATTCCCAGTATCCCATATGATCGCCCCAAGCACTGCCAGCAGTAATTCCTGAGTGTAGAGTCAGGAGTAACCCCTGAGCATTGCTGGGTATGACCTAAAAAATAAAATAAAATAAGATTCTCTTGATTATTACATATCGACTTTCTCTGCATACAAAAATCCCCGAATCTCTCAAACCGTTTGGTCTTAGCCAGCTGCCTCCGAGACCTGAACATCCACTGCCCTGCGGGGAGTGGAAACAGGGTTTCTGTGCACTGAGCCCTCGTGCAGGCTAAGGACTGGGGCAGAAACGGAACTATTTTGCTGGTTTTAGAAGCATGTGTCTTAAAACTCAGGGGCCTGAGAGATGGTGCAGCTGATAGGATGTCGCCGTGGCCCTGTGTTCACGAGTCAGCGCTGCACTGCTCGGTTCCTTAAGCACCCCCTGCATCCTGTTCCTCAGCACCACCAGGTGTGGCCCCAAGCACGAAATCCCTGATCTGTTTTTGCAAGAGTGCTTTAGATTTGAAAACAGTGCTGTCTAGTTTAGAAAATGCTGTTTTTTGGACTATGATCATCAAAAAGCTTAAAACATCTTTTTAAATTATAAACTATAATTTTACCTTTTTCTTTTATTATACTGAAAATAGGTCAAGATTACAAATCTACTAAATTAAAATATGTAATCTGACTTCCACTACTATGATATTTAGTTTGTCACTCAGTAAGTATGTATTAGTAAGGCCTTGTTGGTCTCTTCAGTATCACTGTATCACTGTACCACTGTCTTCCCATTGTTCATCGATTTGCTCGAGTGGGCACTAGTAACATCTCCATACGTCCTGTCACTAGCAAGTGTAACCCAAGGGCATCTGCTTGCTCCAGGGACAGGAGGAGCCCGAAACCATTCTTCAGGTCATGGAACTGAGGTCCATAATGGTTACTAATTTTTGGCATAACAAGTAAATAAAACACGGGTAGCTTGCCAGGCTTTGCTGTGTATGGGAGGGACCTAAACAGCTAAAAATAAAGAAAAAAAAAAGGCCAGCAGTTGGGAGGGCACTGGTACCCTGACCAGCTCACAACAGCTCAGCAGGCCCTGGGGAAGGTGGACCTCTTGGCTTGGGGGCCATACTCAGCGTTGCTCAGGGCTCACTCCTATCTCTGCACTCAGGGATGGTGCTGGCAGGTGGTACTCAGGGGACCATAAGGGACCTCAGGGATTAAAACCAGGTCTGCCACAGATGAGGCCAGTGCCTTCTCTCTGTACTGGCGCTCAGGTCCTTGGTGGCCCACTTCTGTCCATGTACCCTGGCTTCCTGGCTGCAGAACCCTGACAAGAACGGGGTCCTCAGGACAGGGAGCAGAGCTGTGAGGAGACAATTTTGATTTTGTGTGGAATAATCTTTGTAACATTATAACTGATTTTAGATTATTATTTTTTTAAAAAGGAACAATGTGGACCAGTGGTATCTATTTTTCCTACTCTGTTTTTGATCTGTGTTCATCTGCACAGGCATCTGACTCATATTTTGACATTTTATTTCAAGACCAAATAGAGCAATACTGGAACTAGAACTATAAAATTAAATTTTGCCTCCCAATATATAAATAATATAGGTATCATTATGTCAAAGATTAAGTCATCCCTAGCAAAAGATCAGTCTCTTGGGAGCCAGAGTAATAGTCTGGCAGTGCGTTTGCCTTGCACACAGCTGACCAGGGTTTCGATCCCGGCATCCCATATGGTCCCCCAAGCACCGCCAGGAGTAATTCCTGAGTGCAGAGGCAGTAGTGACCCCTGAGCATTGCCGGGTGTGACCCAAAAAAAGCCAAAAAAAATCAATATATTGGTATCAACCTTTAAATAAACATAGTAGATGATGTCATCAGACTTAATGGGATCCACGCTGGATTCCAAGGGTTAAGACTTTTGCCTTGCGTTCAGCTGAACCCAGTTCAGTCCCGGCACCACAAATTGTCCCCGAGTCAGGAGGGACTCCTGAGCACACAACCAGGAGTAAGCGCTGAGCACAGCCAACTTCCCCAAGCCAAATAAAACTGAAAAAATGGGTTCCAGCTCACTCTAAAACTAGAAGACAAAGTTAAGTTAGTTATTGAATTATACCAATTTCTTAGATATGGGGATGTCTCTATACCAAGTATTTTGTATAATTGACTTTATTCTGAGAAAGTTATTCTGTAATTTTCAAGTTTTAAAAATCTGTTGTGGGGGTCCGAAGTGATAGTCCAGCAGGTAGGGCGTTTACCTTGCACGCAGCTGACCTGGGTTCAATCCCCTGCATCCCATATGGTCCCGAGCACCGCCAGGAGTAGATCCTGGGTGCAGAGCCAGGACTTACCCCTGAGCATCACTGGGTGGACCCAAAAAGCAGCTATCTATCACTATCACTGTCACTGTCACTGTCTTCCCGTTGATCATTGATTTGCTCAAGCGGGCACCAGTAATATCTCCATATGTCCTGTCTCATGCTAGTAGAGCCCAAGGGCATCTGCTTGCTCCAGGAACATAAAGAGCCTCAATCCATTCCGGAATGAGGTCTATAATTGTTATTGGTATTTGGCATCTCAAATGCAACGCGGGTAGCTTGCCAGGCTCTCCCATGCAGGTAGTATACTCTTGTAGGCATCTCTAAGTCCAGCATTTATTGATGAACCGTGTGGCCACTTGCGGCCGTGATAGGCTGTGATAGGCTGGTCTGCTGGGTGGAGTTCTGACGAGAGAGAAGTCCGGATGTGGAAAACGGAGGCCTTCATGGAGTGGGGGTCATCTGGCTTGTTGCAAGGCTCAACTGGGATGGCGGGCCAGGGCTAGAACCCACCATCCCTCCTGGGCGCCTCGTGAGCAGCTGGGCACAGGGAGAGCCAGTAGCAGCTATGCCCCATGTCTGTGAGTCTCTGGACTGGCATACCTGAGCCGGATTTAAAAAAGACTTCTGCAGGGTGGAACTTGATGAGCCGGGCTGTGATAGTCTGGTCTGCTGGGTGGAGTTATGGCCGAGAGGGAAGTTCAGATGTGGAAAATGGCGGGCCCCATGGAGTGGGGGGAGAGGGGGTTGTCTGGCTTGTTGTGAGGCTCTGCTGGGGTTGCGGGCCAGGGCTAGAACCCGCCATGCCTCCTGGGCACCTCATGAGCGGCTGGGCACAGGGAGAGAAAGTAGCAGCTCTGCCCCATGTCTGAGAGTCTCTGGTTCAGCATACATGGGCCGGATTGAAAAAAAACTGCTGCAGGGTGGGTGTCAATGATCCGGGCTGTGATAGTCTGGTCTGCTGGGCGGAGTTGTGACGAGAGGGAAGTCCGGATGTGGAAAATGGCGGGCCCCATGGAGTGTGTGTGTGTCGCCTGGCTTGTTGTGAGGCTCTGCTGGGGTGGCAGGCCAGGGCTAAAACCCGCCATGCCTCCCGGGCGCCTCATGAGTGGCTGGGCACAGGGAGAGCAAGTAGCAGCTCTGCCCCATGTCTGAGAGTTTCTGGTTCCGCATACCTGGGCCAGATTGAAAAAAAAAAACTGCTGCTGGGTGGGTGTCGATGATCTGGGCTGTGATAGTCTGGTCTGCTGGGTGGAGTTGTGACGAGAGGGAAGTCCGGATGTGGAAAATAGCGGACCCCATGGAGTAGGGGAGGGTGGTCTGGCTTGTTGTGAGGCTCTGCTGGGGTGGCAGGCCAGGGCTAGAACCCAAAAAAAAAAAAAAAAAAAAAAATCTGTTGTTGGGCCAGAGCGATAGCACAGCAGGTAGGGCATTTGCCTTCATGCGCCAACCCAGGTTCGATCCCCGGCATCCCATAAGATCCCTCCAAGCACTGCCAGGAGTAATTCCTAAGTGAAGAGTCAGGAGTAACCCCTGAGCATCGCCAGGTGTGACCTATAAAGCAAAAAAAAAAAAAAAAAATCTGTTGTTATAAATGATAATTTTTTTCCCACTGCTACCAACTTTCACAAAGCTTTTCTGGGAGAATGGAAGATAGCAATCATTACAACTTTTGTTAGCTCTGAAAATCACATCAAAATTATCTTCTTGTTTTTGTACCAGATTTTGTTGTCTGTGTATCATGCACTGGCAAAATCTTGAAGAGGGTAGAATTAGCCTTCGTTTGTGTATGTTTAATATGTTAAACATGAATCGGAAGGTAGGTAGGAAATACACTTCAGGTGTGGGCCTCCGCATCAGATTATAAAAGTTCTTAGGAACCAAGAAGTTTATGGATGTATCACCAGAAGTATTTTCTACTTCTCTGAGAATACTGTCTTAAGTTGTTTTCTTTATCATGTTTAACTATGAAGTACAAAGGTTATTCGTTCTTTTTGTTCTGATTGACTGTGTGTGGTTCTTATCAAATTCCACGTAGGATAGTTGGAAGCACCCAGATTAAGGTGTCAGTTTTTTCAGCTGAGGGATTGTGACTCAGTAAGGCCGATGTGCGTTTTAGACAAAACATGTCACTGCAGCACCACCCCACCCCAGGGTGCCGGTGTCCCTCCTCCGTCCACTGCTGCCCTGGGCCCCTTCCTGGGCACCGCTACCCCTAGCGAAGTTCTAGGTGGAACTTCAGGGCTGTTTTCATTGGTCGTTGTTTATTCTCTTATTTTCTACAAGTAAGGTTTTAATACAAGTCTGGTGTACAATTTAAGACAGTTACGCTCTTTTACATTTTTTTCATTCTTCCCTTATAGCATAAGAAAATGATTTAAAAAACAGAAGCAAAATGATCACCGGTTCATTTTATTTATGTATTTATTTATTTATTTGTTTGTTTATTTATTTATTTATCTATTATTTTTTGGGTTTGACCCACACTCGGCTATGCTCGTGGGTTGCTACTGTCTCTGCACTCAGGAATTACTCCCAACAGTGTTCAGGGGACCATATGGGATGCTGGGGATTGAACCTGGCCGGCCATGTGCAAGGTAAGTACTCTACCTGCTGTACTATCGCCTCCAGCCCCAGCCCTGGCTCATTTTAGGTGGTGTTGAGCTTTAAGATGCGCACGTGGGGGACTGGAGCGATAGCCCAGCAGGTAGGGGCGTTTGCCTTGCTCGCAGCCGGCCTGTGCTGGCCTGGGTTCGATCCCCAACATCCCATATGGTCCCCTGAGCACCGCCAGGAGTGATTCCTCAGTGCAGAGCCAGGAGTAACCCCTGAGCATTGCGGGTGTGGCCCAAAAAAAAAAAAAAAAAAAAAAGATGCGCATGGGCAAGAGAGATAGTGCAGAGTTGAGGCTCGTGCCTTGGAGCAACTGACTGTGTGATCCCAGCACTGCACGGGGTCTGGGAGATCCTGGAGCACGGACTTAGCAAGTCTCTGAGCACTGCTAGGTATGGCCCCAAACTCCAAAATAAATCAAAGCAGGAAATTGTTTATCTCTAAATTACCAAGTTGTTGGTTTAGCACTACTTTCTGAATTATTTGGACTATACAACATTGTTGCAGGACTCCTCTAAGAGTCTCTACATCTGCCCTGGATTGCCTCCTGTAGGTCACTTCGTAGATAAGGGGGTAGTCTAAATGTGGCAGTTTATCTGACCATGTATTCTGTACTGGCTGGTATAAATATTCTCTCATGCTACCACAAGCATCGTGGGACTAGCTAGATCTTACCAGCATATTTGCCTGGCCACGTTGGATCCCAAAGTAATTAGACCAGAGAGAAATGCTGTTTGCTTCCAAGCAAGCAAGCATGCTCCCTGATAACTCAAAAGCAACTAAAATACAAAACTACTGTGAAGTAGAAAGGCGAAAGATTTTCGCCCACCTACAAGATGGTCAGACTTCCTTGTAAAGACCCTGAAGGAACGGTTTGAGGCTCTTCATATTCCTGAATCAACCAGATGCCATTGGGCTACATTGGCACGTGATAGGGTCCAATGGAAATGTTACTGGTGCCCGCTCAAGCAAATCGATGAATAACTGGATACAAGTGATCAAGTGACTGTGAAGTAGACGAGACTCTTGTGAAGGCTTGGAGAAATATTTAACTGGCATTAGTATTAGACTTTGGTACAGAGACATGCCATCTCAGAAACCCCCTTCTCTACCCTATAAGGCATTTCCAGGCAGATCTTGGCTCAAAACATTAGCATATAATAGATCCTAGGTGAGGTGCTGGGAGAAATTACCTAAGGGCATTTGACCCTTCCTGCTTCTAATAATAGTGGGAGGTCTGAGTTGCAGGGGTATAAAACCAGCCTGCTTCCTCTCTCTCTTTGAGCTCTCTCTTTTTGGGCTCTTTCTTTGTGAGCTCGCACCCTTCTTGGGAGTCTTGTCTTTGTCTCCTCTTTACAGGGCCTTAACACGTGGTGGCCGCCATCTTGGCCTACACATGTCTGGGGTTCTAGCTGGGAATCCTAAGCACGGTTTTTCCTATTGCTGACTTGTATGCCTGTACCTGTATAAGTAAAGCCTTCTAAAACTGCATCTGATTCCTGGGTCCTAATCCATTCCCGCCGGCCGGAGGTAGAAGGGAACTTGCTTCCGGCACTGTTGGGGACCCTGGCGGCATTCCCCGACACAACATATCTACAATTGTTAAAAAATTCTATTTTTAGAGGAATGTGATATGTGCGTAAATCCTGGAAGCGGGAGACAGTGTGCAGGGCTGGAGCACTTGTCTGATGAGTGAAGCCCCAGGCCCAGCGGTGGCACTGTCTGGTCCCGGAGCACCGCTGGCTGTGGCCTGGTGCTGCCAGTCCCGTTGGGCCCAGCCAGGCCTTGCCCCTTCCTGCCTAGCCGGTGATTCTTGCCAGAAGTCACTCCAGATTCTCTGAGCACACTTGGGAGCCCCCTTCCACACTGAGCAAAGCATTCTCATGTGACCTTACTGACTTTACAGATAAAGATACACGATTGTTTTATAGATGAACGTGCGTGACTTTCGGAAGGGTAAAGACTGAAAGTACTTCTTTTCACTTGGGGATGTTTTCTTAGAGGGTCACAGCCAGTGGTGCTCAGGGCTCTTTCCTAGTTCTGTTCTCCGGGTCACTCCCAGCAGTGCCCAGAGACCACTAAGTGCCCGGCTTGATCCTGCGCTTCCTGCGCGAGAGCACATGCTTTGCCCATCAGCTCTCTCAGCTCAGGAAATACTTTCTATGGATGTTTTTGACATTTAAAACTTAGATTAACGATGTTGAAACTATAACACATAATGATGAGCATTTACTGCCATGCCATATTGACAATAATCGTCTCAAACTAATGATGCTCCTCGTTTAATTAGGATATTTGTTGTGTCATGGAAAGTAATAATGCTTTTCTTACGCCCCTCAAAAAATGGATGTTTATTTTCTTTTTGTTCAGCAGCTGTTAATAAATTAGACATTACTAGTTAATTAAATTGTATAGTTCAAGAACCAAATTGCCAAAATATTCAAAATATGAAGAAAAATCTAATTCTTAGCATGATGAATAAAATTAAAAATCTTTTTTTTTTTGTTTAGCTTTTTGGTTCACACCTGGCAATGCTCAGGCATTACTTCTGCCTCTGCTCTCAGGGATTAGACCTGGTGGTGCTCGGGGGCAATAAGGGATGCCAGGGGAACAAACCAGGTCGACCTTATGCAAGGCAAATGCCCGACCTGCTGTAGTATTGCTCCGGCCCCAATAAAAGATATCTAGTGCATATATATGTCATTGAAGGTTAATTGTACATCTGTACCTATAGATTACAAACACCAAAGGTACTATATTGGTAATATGAAGGCAGTATATTGGTGTTGGATGTGTTTAATATTATAATATAGTCAAAGAAAAATGCACTTAACTATGAATTTCAGCTATTGCGATACCATCTGACTAAGCCATATTTTACTGGGTAGCTCTTCAGCATGCAGGGAAGGAGTCCATCCCAAAAGACCATCAATAAGTACTGGACTCCGCAAACTGCCAAACTGAATTTTGATGATTTTTGTATAATTTTAAGAAATGAAAAGCCTATTTCAAAAGCAGAACTGCTGAATTCTTTTAAGCAACTGGATGTCACTGATGATGGCTCTATATCTCACGCTGACCTTTATAAGCTCCTCACCAAGGTAAGACTTGTGAAACAATTCTGTGATATGTGTATGTTGTGAAAACACTGGCAGTTGCTTTGATTAGGAAAGTATGTTAAGCACAACTTTCAGGGCAGGTAGAATGAATCACATAGATGTTGTTACAACGTACTTAAGGACCTTTTTGGATAAAAGATGCTTGCTATGGGGCCGGAGTGATAGCCCAGTGGGTAGGGCGTTTTCCTTGCACGTGGCGGCCTGTGCCTGCCTGGGTTCTATCCCCGGCATCCCATATGGTCCCCGAGCACCTCCAGGAGTAATTCCTGAGTGCAGAGCCAGGAGTAACCCCTGAGCATCGCGGGTGTGACCCAAAAAAGCAAAAAAAAAAAAAAAAAAAAAAGATGCTTTGTAAATAAAAGATAAAATTGAGCCCAAGTTACGGTCCACTTTTTACTCTCTTGCAGTTCTGCCCTTGTCACTTGTCTTCCTGTTGTTCATGGATTTGCTCAAACGGGTACCATTAATATCTCCATACTTCCTGTCACGTGCTAATATAGCCCAAGGGCATCTGCTCACTCCAGGAATACAAAGAGCCTCAGACCATTCATTCAGGTCATGGGAATGAGGTCTATAATTGTTACTGGGTTTTGGCATATCAAATACAACATGGGTAGCTTGCCAGGCTCTCCCGTGTGGGTGGGATACTCTCAGTAGTAGACTCTCATCTCATGCATTTACTGATGAACCAATGGGGAGAGATTGGGTTTTCTCTTGGGTGGAGCTCTGATGCGTTGTGGAGTCCAGATGTTGAAAATGGCGGCCCTCATGGTGTGGGGTTCCTCTGGCTTCTTTCGAGGCTCTAGATGGTGGGCCAGGGCTAGAACTTCGCCTTCCCTCCGGGCACCTCCTGGTCAGTTGAGCACAAGGAGAGCCAGTAGCAGCTCTGCCCTGTAAAGAATCAACTAGCCAGTGTATAAATGTGAAGGATCCTGGGAAGGACCTGGTCCTAACTTCCATTATCGTCTAAGACTGCCGCGTGGCCGTGGGTCTAGAGTGTCTCTCTTCCGGGGTTGCTGGCTCTGGTGTCTGGGAGCTCGCCGTATTCTGCCCTATACCTTCATTTTTTTGGTAGTTTTATTATGAAGGAAATGTGGTTTGAGTCATATTAATGTTGAAGCTTTTAGTGTACAAAGTTGCTGCATTTCCACCACCACCTCCGAAAAGCCCAAACCCTCTTTATGTCTCTTCTAGTCATTTCCTCATGTCCTTTGCAGTCACTTCCTACTTGGTAAATCAGTGATCGGTTCATGTGTGACAAGTAAGAGAAACATCCAAATGGGCCAATGTGCAAAAGCATCATTATTCTGAATTTAGTAGTACTTATTACTGGGTAGCTCATATCCTTTTGAAATTGAGTAAAGTAAAATCTGCACACTTTTTACAAAATTTAATGAAATTGTGAAGTTTTATATTCGTTTCATTCTGGTAATAATACCCATTTTGAGATTTATAACAAAATCGTATTTTCAAGCTTGTATAGAAGATTAGGATGACATTACTCTTTCCTTATGTGTAACTAAGTGTGACAGTTTTTTGTTTTAAAACATATCTAGCTTGTTTTAAGGGCAGGGCCCAGAGCATGTGCTTTTCATGTAAGAGCCACCGCCACGTGGTCCCCGAAAGCATCTCCACAGAGCAGCCCCCAGGCGTCTCTGGGCGTGCCCAAGTCTGTATCTTGATCTCTTGTTTTTCCAGAGAGGTGAGAAGATGACTCAAGAAGAAGTAAATGCCATAATAAGTTTAGATGGTGTAAATGCTGATGGGAGATTTGACTACGTCAAGGTACGTAAAGTCGTATAAGTTTGCTTACTACGTTACACTAGTTTCACTTTTTATAGGGGCACTTTTTAATGACAGTGACACGCTTACATAATAATTTCAGTGGAAATGTCATCTCTTCAGTCTCATAGCTGTAATCTAATGACGACATTAAGCATGAGATAATCACATGAGTGTGTGCACTCACGGGACCTAGAGTTAGACACAGCCTTTTCCAGAATGGAGGAATCATAAACATTATTTAGAACAAACCCAAGTCTACACATCTTGTAGAAGAAGAATAATAAATCATTTCTCTTAGTGCAGCCTTTTATTTCCACTCGGTGTGACCTTGTTGAATCATGGCTGCATTTCACTAGGTCACTTGAGGGTGGTCGGTCTGATTCAGGAAACTAAAATGAGAGGCCTCGCTCGGTAGGAAATATATTCCATCTACCCGTCAGTCCCTGCCTACTAATGTGCATTTGCCTTCTCCCAAATGTCTAATTGAGTGTTTTACCCACTGGACTACTTTTTTATTTCCTGTAGTTTTGTAAATTATATATGACAACCAATGAGCAATGTCTCAAAACTGCTTTAGAGAAACTGGAGGTGGACAGTAAAGTGAGACGTCAGCACTTTGGGAGCCACAAGGAAGGGGCCCCTGCAAGGCACCCGCTGCCCGCCCCAAAATCGTCACCTGGAATCCTAAGAAACACTGCTCAGGAACCATTTTCAAATGAAGGTATTTGCTTGTGATATTAAGACTTCCTTGACCAAGAATGGTGGGTCATAGCCGCATTAGTTTTTCCTTTCATTTTAGCTTATTGGTGATAAAACAAATGAGAAGCCAACTTTTGTTAGCTACCATTTTAGGCTGTCTTAGCTATAAAAATCTATCGAAATAAAATTTTATTATGGGACTTGACTTGGCTATGCTAATTATATTTTATTAAAAGTAAAATTTCAGGGGCCGAGCAATAGCCCAGCGGGTAGGGCGTTTGCCTTGCACGCGGCCGGCCTGTGCCGGCCCGGGTTCGATCCCCGGCATCCCAGATGGTTCTCCGAGCACCGCCAGGAGAAATTCCTGAGCAAAGAGCCAGGAGTAACCCCTGAGCATCGCCGGGTGTGACCCAAAAAAGCAAAAAAAAAAAAAAAAAAAAAAGTAAAATTTCAGGGTAAAGGGTGACATATTGCAATAAGGAATCTTATTAGTAACCTATAAATTAGGGACCATTAAATCCTGATTAATATAAAGCTGCTGATTTTGTTTCAATAGGAAGATCAAAGAGAAGGAAATTAATACATAGACCTTTTGCTACACTGTGCTTAGAAACAAACTTCCTAATGACAGCTTTAACTGAGATCAAATAATTATTACTCTTTACAGGTGACACCAGGAGTTCTTTTTTGGAAACAACTGGAAAGTTCAAATCTTCTGTTTCCTTCATAATTACCATGGGTGCAACTAGCAACCAAAATTCAAAATTAACCGAGCCAAACTCAATAAAGGTATAGTACTTTTCTATCCATAGATTTTTTTAAAGCTTTTAAATTTATTAATAACTTTTCAGTGTCTGCAAAAACCAGTTTCACTGTATCACTGTATCACTGTCTTCCCATTCAGTATTGATTTGCTCGAGCGGGCCCCAGTAGCATCTCCATATGTCCTGCCTCATGCTAGTAGAGCCCAAGGGCATCTGCTTGCTCCAGGAACATAAAGAGCCTCAATCCATTTCGGAATGAGGTCTATAATTGTTACTGGTATTTGGCATGTCAAATACAACACGGGTAGCTTGCCAGGCTCTGCCATGCAGGTAGCATACTCTTGTAGTGATTTCTAAGTCCAGCATTTATTGATGAACTCTGCTGGGGTGGCGGGCCAGGGCTAGAACCCGCCATCCCTCCTGGGCACCTCGTGAGTGGCTGGGCACAGGGAGAGCCAGTAGCAGCTCTGCCCCATGTCTGTGAGTCTCTCAAAAAAAAAAAAAAAGTTTGTGAAATAATAATTTGTATTTTTTCTGTAGGTTTTAGCCTGTAGATTTTTCTCCTGTAGATTTTAGCCTGTACTATAACAAATTTTACTAATAATAGATGAATAATTTATAGTGCTTCAGCTTGAAAGTAACTTTAATTTTTACACTTGAGTAGATGATCTAATTATGTACTTTTCTGAGAACTTTTTTGTTTTTTTTAATGAATATTTTCTGTAGGTGTTTCTTATAAATAAATTGTTCATTCAGTGATCAGTTCCTATGAAAAGACCAACAACGTCACTTTGCTAAGTCAATATTTGTAGTGTTAATATTGATCTTTTTTCTTTGTGTTCCCTTTCTAGAATCAGCCTTTACTAGTTTTCTTTCAACAGAAAATAATAGCTACAAAAATATAAAACATTAACTGGAAACTGCTCAGATACATTAAAAATGTGTCCCTAGAGACCGCTGTAAAGGGGGAAAAATGGTTATGACCACATGCTCTAACTGCTGTTAGAAAACTGAACTGATCGTCCTCAAGAGCTACATTTTTGTTTCAAATAACAACTCTGTATTTGTTATTGAACTCTGAAGTCCCTTATATCTTTAAATTGCCAGACAGTGACATTTGTTCTATATTAAAATTTAAAACACTGTCTCCGAGGAATTTAGTTCAGACTGTTTAGGAATCTGTACACCCTAAGCAATTTGCTGTGCATGTCTAGCAATATTTAGTGTTCCAACAATGTCATCTTCTACGGAGGAACCTTTTTATATCACGCAACTAAATTGGTTGCTAATTGAAGAATAATTATTTAAATTACTATTAAAATAGCAGCACATTTGGACAAGTGTTTAATAAACATTTAAATAAGTAAAATCAAATAAGTGCCTTAATTGACCAAATGTGTAAATATATATTTTAGCCGGCACAGAAGACTTTTCCGTCATGCTCTTATTGAGCCTACATTAACATACTTTTTTAACTTAGTTCAGTTGAACAGGTACTTACTAAACAGATAATGTCTGCCCTTTTTTTGTTTGCTTAATGTTAAAATGTGAATTCAAAAAAATTAAAATTTTAGGGTTTTTTTTTTCCTTTGGCCACATCCACTGGTACTCAGGGCTTACTCCTGATTCTGTGCTCATGGATCATTCCTGGCAGGGCTGGGGAAACCATATGGGGTGTCAGGGGTTGAACCCAGATTGTCTGCGTAAGGCAAGCAGCCTTTCCACCGTGCTGTCTCTTCAGCCCCACAGAGCATCAGTCATGGCTATGGAAATAGCTCAGATGATAGCGCTTAGCCTCCCTGAGATCTTGCCGTCCTTGGGAAATATTCAGATGATAGCGCTTAGCTCAATGCCTTGAGTTCATTGCTAACATCCTTATGGAAATAGCTCAGATGATAGCGCTTAGCCTCAATGCCTTGAGATCATTGCTAACATCCTTATGGAAATAGTTCAGATGATAGCGCTTAGCTCAATGCCTTGAGATCATTGCTAACATCCTTATGGAAATAGCTCAGATGATAGCGCTTAGCCTCAACGCCTTGAGATCATTGCTAACATCCTTATGGAAATAGCTCAGATGATAGCGCTTAGCTCAATGCCTTGAGATCATTGCCAACATCCTTATGGAAATAGCTCAGATGATAGCGCTTAGCCTCAATGCCTTGAGATCATTGCTAACATCCTTATGGAAATAGCTCAGATGATAGCGCTTAGCTCAATGCCTTGAGTTCATTGCCAACATCCTTGTGCCTTTCAGCTCCTCCAGCACAACTGGTGTGACTCCAGTGGTCCCCCAAGACAGCCAAGTTTGGTCCCTAACATTTTTTTATTCTCAAGTTTACCAAGGTAGTCTATCGTATTTTACTTATTCATCCTTGTATTCAACAATATTTATTTATTGGCAACTTTCATCAGGCAACCATTCTGGGTATTGATGAAGTATTTTGGACAGGAGCATCTATGATTGAGTCCTAGGTTTTTCAATAACTGATCTTTGGTATACTTTAGTCAACAGCCCTTCTGGGTCTGTTTCCTTAGCTATAATGTGGGAATTATTTTATTTAGTGTGTCTTCAGACTTTTAAATGATCTAACATATGTAAAACATTTTGCACAGTGCCAGAGACAGAATGAATTTAACAAATAATAGTGTGGCGAACATTATTGTAGAACAGGAATGACTTTCAGTTCTTATATGGGAACTATACGAGGGTGGGTTTCAGAGAAATTGTTCAGCTATACAGAGACCTCAAATTGGGGTGTTTTATTAGGGGTCCAACTCCAGAGCTCTGAGAGGCTGCCGCAGTTCTGTGGCTCCCAGCGTAGGAGCGCTGAGGACTCCCAGACTGGAGGCTCGGTCAGAGATGGCTTTTGGAAGAGCCCTGCGGGAGGTGGCCCCGGGCTGGTAACTGGCTGACTCAAAAACCAAAAAAGACTCCTTAAGGGTTTTATTGCGATTCTTTAGTTACAAGGTAGTGAGGGAAGAGGGACTCCAAGAATTTAATAGTTAAAAGAAGATGACTCCTGTCAGCTTTAAAGTTCTGTAACTTTCCCATAAAATAAAATGTCATTTAGAAATGCTTTATTGTCTTCTATTACTCTCCTATTTCTGACCTTGATCTTTCCCACGCTAGTGAACTTGTATCTCTCAAGAATGAACTTAAATCATTATTTTTAAAAAAAATCTGTGGCCCTTTTGTTATTCAATGAGACTTCTTTGTATTTTATGTTACACTTTTAAAACAAATTTTATAAATTTATAACTTTCTGAATTTTGTTTTAACTGAAAAATACTTGATTATTAAGGAAGTTATAGAATTTGTCTTAAATGAGACTAAGAATGTAAATTATTAAAAGGATTGTTAATTTTCTTCAAACACTTAAAATTGGTTTAAAGTAAGTTTGGGTCTCAGTTTCTTGTGGAATAAGGAATAGGGAATTAGGTCAGAGAAGATGGGACTTTTTAGAAATCAGAAAAAATATTATAAGGGTAAGCATAAGCCATATTTTTTAAACCATAAATCCACCTAATTGGTTAAGGATCAGAATTTCAGGAGCAAACTAAGGGCTTTGTAGGGACTGTACACATGTTATTGTCTATAAATTATTCATAGGCATTATATCACTACTTTGTTTTTAAACCTGAATTCTATCCATTTGCTTAGGTTTTAAAAAAAAATTTTATTATATCGCCATGAGCTAATAAAATGTTCATGTTCATGTTGACTCTTCACAGTGTTCCAGCACCCATCTCTCCACCAGTGCCCGTTTCCCGCCAGTGTTGCCTGATTCCCTCCCCTCCTGGGCAGGCACTTTGCCTCTCTCTCTCTCTCTCTCTCTCTCTCTCTCTCTCTCTCTCTCTCTCTCTCTCTCTCTCTCTCTCTCTCTCTCTCTCTCTCTCTCTCTCTCCCTCTCTCTCCTCTCTCTCTTTTCCCTCTCTTTCTCTCTCTCTCTCTCCTCTCTCTCTCTCTCTTCATTCGTACACATTGTGGCTTGCAATACATACATTTAGAGGTTATTATGTGTATCCCTAGGACAGATATAGAATGGCTGCATTTATTTGCAGAATATAAAAAATAGTATGATACCTATATCCAAGGTCAGTCAAAACATGGATCAGGAGGTCTTGTCAGTTGGTGGAATCTACTGCTTAGGTTTTTTTAATTGCAAAGAATTTCAAAAATTTTTGAGAAAGGAATAGCCTTAGCTTTCTTGCAAGTCATGACTAGAATTAGAGGAAGCCCCAAGCCATTGAGTTATAAATTCCAGAGATGAAATGTTTCCTATATTTAGAATTTTAATTAGAATATGATTCCACAGGGGGGACCGGCCGGGGGGGGCCCACCCAACCCCCAACAGGGGGGGAAGCAAAGAGAACCCCCCACCAGGGCCGGGGGGGAGCTATATGAGTATGTTGTACATATTTGTTCAGATGGATTATATATGGCTACACAAAGTAACAGAAATATAAACACTTTCTTTGAGGGAAGGGGCGGCACTCTCATTGGTGCTCAGGGCTTGCTCCTGGCTCTGTGCTCAGGGATCACTCCTGACTGGGGAGGGGCTGGGGAACGTGTATGTGGGATCTAATGTGTTGACCCCATGCAAGGTAAACTCATTACCCTTTGCACTGTCTCTCTGGTCTCTCTATAGTTTATAATTCTCTAGTAACAAAACCAGTAACTTTCTTTACCTAGTGATAATGAAAAGCAAATACATTTCCAGGAAGTTAATACGGTATGTGATATCTTTATTTAAAAAAAAAGCAACCAAGATATATGTTCTCATTTAGGTCTATGTCGCATTTACTGTTTAACAGTCCGACCTCCCTAAAACTTGAGTAATAACACTGAATTTGTATATTGAAACATGGTATATTTACTGCAATGTTTCATGAAAATTAATAGCTAGAATTTTCAACTTTTTGAAAAATTTTACATATTTTTATTCTTTTCAGCATTTTCTTATATGTTGTGCATGAAAACAAGTAAAAAAAATGTGTAAAGGACAAATATATTTTGCAGCCTTGCACTTCTTTGACTTTACCTGAATGGGTAGAATATAGCACCACCTTATGCACAGTGAGAGAATTACAGCTAGTGTTTTTCTGCTTTATGATTTCAGAAATTTATGTCAGCAGCATGGAATGTCTTAACCTATGGCTCTAATTTTTTTAATTAAATTTTCCTTTTATTGACTAATAATCGAACTCAATTTATAATTGTTTTAAATTTATTTATTTAAATTATCAAGTATCAGA